>CM045760.1:25153660-25295420 GCA_025200525.1 Camellia lanceoleosa
GTGGTGGTGGCGACGGAAGATGGTGGTAGAAAATGGTGGCAGGTGGGTGGTGAGTGGTGGTGGTGGTGGCGGCGGAAGACGGTGGTAGAAAATGGTGGCGGGTAGTGGTTAGTGTTGAGTGGTAAAAAAAAAAAAACTCAAAACTCAAAACGGAAACACATTTATTGTGTTTTCATTTTTTGACCAAATTTATAAACTGAGATCACTAATTTATAAATCAAAAATATTACAAAACAAGTTTTTATTTGAATTTTTTTAATTTTTATAAATATAAACAAAAAATTAAAAACGTAAGTGTTACCAAACATCACTTATATATCCGAACTTAAAAGGATTGAGAAAATACATATGTATCCATCTTTTTGGACCATCAATGTTGATTCTATGGCGGATCAACTTGGATTATTTTATTTTGACGAATTAAATGGATGTGTGTTCAACCCTAATAAATTATATGCATTAAATGGAAAATACTATAATACACACTTCTCAAAAGGTGTGCATCATACCTTATAATGAACAAAAAAAATAACATAATTTTAATTTTTTATGTTTTAATTAAAAAAAAAATCTCACAACTAAGCATAACATATAAGTAAAATAATATTATAATTAAAAGAAAAAAACACAGCTATAACTATAAAAAAAAATAATATATATATATAATATGTCATTTTTAAAGAGGTATATATTAAAATTTTCCTACATTAATAATCATATCATTGATCAATAGCTATAAAAGGCAAATTTTTTTATTTTATTTTTTTCATGTGCCAAACTCCTTTAATCATAAGAAAGGAGAGGGGTTGACCATGTGATATTGATACATTCGAATAGAGAATTCAATATTTGGTTTGACTGTTAAAATAAATTATAACTTAAAAGTTAATAGATTATAAATTATAGATTTAATCAGAAGTTGTTAATTTATTTGGTATGACTGTTAGAGTATAGATTTAAGTTACTGAGTAGTGTTTGTTTAATAAGATATAAAATATATTTTTGTTGTGTAATGTCCTTTTTACCCTTATTAGATATAAAAATTGTTAACCTATTTTATTTTCTTCATTTTTTTTTATTACATGTCAATTAATATAAAATTGTGATTTATTTTTTCATTATGCACAATATCAATTAAATAAAAATTGTGATTATTTTTTTTCATTATAATACAAATTAATAATATAAAAGTTGATAATTTTTTTAATTTATTATTAATTCATTACAATTAATATCAATTAATAATATAAAAAGTGTTAACTTATTAATTCATTACAAATACCAAATCCTAGCTACCGCGAGCAACCCTAGCCATCGCCGGCCGCCCCTTTCTTCTCATCCTCCTCATCCTATCGCAAGCAGCTCTCTGCAAAATCGGAGTGAACACAGAAACAGCTAAGGTTGATCACGAAGAGAGAGAGAGAGAGAGAGAGAGAGAAAGCTAGGGTTAATTGCGATCACGATCACAACGCCGGAGAGAAGAAGAAGGGTTAGGGTTTCGCATTGTCACACTGTCAATTGCCACGCCATCCATCGTCACACTAGGGTTTCGCATCGCGGTGGTTTCAAATCATGATGGGTTTCACAACACAGCCAAAGAACACCGCCAAAGAGAGGGAGATGGAGGAAGAGAGAGAGAGAGCTCTAGTTCATAATGCCGAAAATCGCCTCTAGCACCAAAAATCGCCACTCCCTCTCTCTCACTCAAAAAATGAACAGTAATCTTTGTGGTTTATATAATGACAATTTAGTAATACTTCAAATTAGTTAAGGCCATTTAAGTAATTTTGACACCCCACGGAAGCAGCTCCCAATCACTTTTGATTTTGGACAAATTTATGTAAGAAAAAAATTTGTAAAAACTGAAACTGTTAGCCTTAAACTTAACCAAACACTTTGTATAGCTTTTAAGAAGCCAAAAGCTATAATATGTTCAAATTAAACCAAACCAAACAACCCAATGTGTTGTAATTTGTAAATCACAACACACAAATCTCAAATTTTTAATATTAATCCCTTTTGTAGCCACTATTAATCCAAAGACTTAGGCCAAGTTTGGCAACTAAAAAAAAGTCAAAAAATTAAAAAGTTATCAAAAAAGTTAAAAAGTTATTACTATTCACCAAAAAAAAATATAAAAAAATTAATAAACATAATATTAAATACCAATCACGTCTACAGCAACCTATGTACAGACCTTGTCGCATAGGAGTGAGGGAAAAAATAAAAAATATTACATGTATATATTGGATGGTAAAGTTGGGCCCGTGGAGACCCACCACGGGTTCTTTTTTTTTTTAATCAGAACCGTTCAATATGTAGAACTCGTCGAGTACTATATGCCTATAAAAAATCACGTCTATCTGATATCACTAACTATATGATCAAATCAGTTTTGTATAAAAAGTTGATGGTGTTATAGTTAACATGTGACCAAAAAAAAGTAACACGGTCAGATAGCTATCGATATCCAATGAACATGATTTTTTACAATAATATAGTATTCAACGAGTTGTACACATTGAACGGTTCCGATTAGAAAAACGAGACCCGTGATGGACCCCACGGGCCAAACAACGTCGTCCAATCAAAGGCTAAAAAGTAGATAATCTTTTCCCATATGCTTTTCAGCCAAGGCACTGCCTAACCATACCGATTCATTAATTATCTTTTCCAACACACTTATTTATATAATATTTTAATACATATTTTTTCATAAAAAGTTAAAAAGTTAACCTAAACATCTATATTTTCTTCCTCAACTTTTTAATCTAAAAAAATAAAAAGTACACTTATTTAAGACACCCCAAACAACTCTTATTACAAAGTTGACTTGGACCCAGCAACATTGCTGACGAAACCCTTGACATCATCATAAAAATCTTGAGCCTTTTGAGGGTCGAAGATCTCCACACCATGGAACCCATCTTCATCCGACTTCATCACCACGTGCACCCCACGTGCCTCCAACATCTTCACAAACTCCTTCTGCCGATCCAACAGTGGGTCCCCACCATGCCCTCTCACCAAAATCCTCGGTAACCGTCCGATCTTCTCATCCTCATCCGTCGGATTGCAGTATTCATGATCGCGATCTGCACCCTCAGGCAAAGCCAGGGCCCACAACAGATCGTTTACAGGCAACGGTACGATCCGATCATTCATAAACCTGATCTGTGATTCTGTCCTCTCGACCCCACCGAAAAACGGCTGGTTGAGTATCAGCCCCACGATCTTCACAGGAGACAGATCCAGATCCAGTACACGTAGACCCGCGAAGTAGGCTATATTTGCCCCTGAACTACTCCCCGATATAAAACACTTGGAAAAATCAGCGAAATCTCTCATCCATTCATCACAGCCATTGATACCCAATGCTTGGTCCCGGACCCACGTAATCGCGTCGACGGCGTCATCGTACGCCGCAGGGAGGCGGTGTTCTGGTGCGAGACGGTATTCGACGGACAGGATTAGAGCTGGGGTTTGATCGGCCATGGAGGCGCATGATTGGTGAAAGGGTTGAGATGTAGCGCTGAGGAGGACGAATCCGCCACCGTGGAAGTAAATGATGAGGGGGAGTTTGGTGGCGGGAGGAGGGTGGAGGGGGCGGAAGAGGCGGAGGAAGGTGGAGGCGGCGGCGTTGAGAGGGATGTCTTTGGAGAGGGCGGCGGTGGTGGTGGTGGTGGGATTGGGGGTTGGGGGAGCGGTGGGCATAGGGTTGAGGCGGGTGAGTGAACCGTCTGGGTTGAGGATGATTTTGAGGAACTTGTATGGATCCATGGAAGCTGTAGGAGTGGACTCTTGGTCAGCCATGCCTGTTTGTTTAGTGAGAGTGTGTGTATGTCTAGAGAGAGAATTTATAGATTTTTTTATGTTTGAGGCTGTACGGCATATCTTATAATTTGATAATAAAAAAATTACATAATTTCATATTTTATGAGTTATAATTAAAATTTAAAAAAAAATTATAATTAATGTGTTTTGTTTTAATTTTTTAAATTTAATATTTTAAAATTTAAATTTTTTATTTTTTGTTTTTTTTTTGTTTTTAGTAATATTTTTAAAATTTTAAATAATGTTTTTACTTTTATAGATGTATCTTATTTAGATGTATCTAAATAGTAAAATACTTTGTAAAAAAATATTTTAAAAAATTAATAAATTTACAAAAATACAAAAAAAAATTACAGTACTGAATTTTCAAATTTTTTTTATATTTTTTATATTTAGTGATTTTTTCAAAAATCACAAATATTATACTTTTTAAATATATTTATGTTAAATGTGTCTAAAAATTAAAAAAATATATTCAAAATATTTAAAAAAATTAATTTGGTTGGGTTTAGTACAAAGATCAATCGATCCTGAAAGGTGAAGGTCGATTGAAGCTGAAGATCAGTACAAAAATCAATTCTGATATGAGGTGAAAATCGATTCTGGTATGAGGCAACACAAGGATTGATTCAGATTGAAGCTGAACATCGATTGAAGCTGAAGATGATTCTACCAAGCACGTAATTGACACACGCAAAAAGATGATTTTATTTGGTCTACTGAGCGCGTAATTAACACATGCAAAAGGATGATTTTATTTGGTCTGTTCGACCCTTAGCAACCAAATAAATTACCTACCTCACACACGCAGGTCAAGTGCTCAAATGAATGCAAGTGTTAATTTTTTTTTGGTCCCTAAAAGCCTTCAAGTAATTTTTTTTTGGCCTCTCAAAAAGGAATATGATGTGTTTGAGGCTGTACGGCATATCTTATAATTTGATAATAAAAAAAATTACATAATTTTATATTTTATGAGTTATAATTAAAATTTTTAAAAAAAAAGAAGAAGATATAATTAGTGCGTTTGATTTCAATTTTTTTAATTTTGTTTTTTAAAAATTAAATTTTTTACTTTTTGTTTTTAGTGAATATTTTTAAAATTTTAAATAATGTTTTTACTTTTATAGATGCATCTTACTTAGATGTATCTAAATAATAAAATATTTTGTGAAAAAAATATTTTAAAAAATTAATAAATTCACAAAAATACAAAAAAAAAAATTACGATATTGAATTTTCGAAATTTTTTTATATTTTTGGTATTTAATGAATTTTTTTTTTCAAAAATCACAAATATTATACTACTTTTTAAGTATATTTATATTAGGTGTGTTTAAAATTTAAAAAATTACTTAAAATATTAAAAAAATTCAATTTGGTTGGGTTCAGTACAAAGATCGATCGATTCTGAAAGGTGAAAATCGATTGAAGCTGAAGATCAGTACAAAGATCAATTCTGATATGAGGTGAAAATCGATTCTGGTATGAGATAGCTCAAGGATTGATCCGAATTGAAGCTGAACATCGATTGAAGCTGAAGATGATTTTATTCAACTGAAGATAATCGATGCTAAAGATGATTCTACCAAGCGCAAAATTGAAACACGCAAGAGAATGATTTTATTTGGTCTGTTCAACCTTTAGCAAGCAAATAAATTGCCTGCCTCATACGCGAGTCGTGCTCAAATGAACGCAAGTGTTAATTTTTTTGATCCCTAAAAGCCTTCAAATAATTTTTTTGGACCTATCATAAAGGAATATGATGTGTATGTATAATTTTCTCTTAAATTTTTTTTTTGTCCTAAATGATAGTTTTTAGAGACTAAATACAATTAATCTCTAAATATTAATTTTTAAATCACTAATTTCTTTTAGTGAAAAGGCAGAATTTTCTTTTTATATTTTTCTTTCGTGTGCCAAACTCCTTTATCACGCAATCATAAGAAACGAGAGGCTGACCA
Source organism: Camellia lanceoleosa (assembly GCA_025200525.1). Classification (NCBI taxonomy): domain Eukaryota; kingdom Viridiplantae; phylum Streptophyta; class Magnoliopsida; order Ericales; family Theaceae; genus Camellia; species Camellia lanceoleosa. The sequence continues at coordinate 25,159,456 of CM045760.1, forward strand.
ATGATACATTCGGACAATGTATTGTAATTTGCAAATCACAACACACAAATCTCAAATTAATATTAATCAAAAGACTTTAGTCCAAAGAATTGTTACAAAGTTGACTTGGACCCAGCAACACTGCTGACGAAACCCTTAACATCATCATAAAAATCCTGAGCCTTTTGAGGGTCAAGGATCTCCACACCATGGAACCCATCTTCATCCAACTTCATCACCACGTGCACCCCACGAGCCTCCAACATCTTCACAAACTCCTTCTGCCGATCCAACAGTGGGTCGCCACCTTGCCCTCTCACCAAAATCCTCGGCAACCGTCCGATCTTCTCATCCTCACCCGTCGGATTGCAGTATTCATGATCACGATCTGCACCCTCAGGCAAAGCCAGGGCCCACAACAGATCGTTAGCAGGCAACGGTACGATCCGATCATTCATAAACCTGATCTGTGATTCTGTCCTCTCGACCCCACCGAAAAACGGCTGGTTGAGTATCAGCCCTACGATCTTCACGGGAGACAGATCCAGATCCAGTACACGTAGACCCGCGAAGTAGGCTATATTTGCCCCTGAACTACCCCCCGATATAAAGCACTTGGAAAAATCAGCGAAATCTCTCATCCATTCATCACAGCCGTTGATTCCCAATGCTTGGTCCCGGACCCACGTAATCGCGTCGACGGCGTCATCGTACGCCGCAGGGAGGCGATGTTCGGGTGCGAGACGGTATTCGACGGACAGGATTAGAGCTGGGGTTTGATCGGAAATGGAGGCGCATAATTGGTGAAAGGGGTGAGATGTAGCGCTGAAGAGGACGAATCCGCCGCCGTGGAATTCAATGATGAGGGGGAGTTTGGTGGCGGGGGGAGGGTGGAGGGGGCGGAAGAGGCGGAGGAAGGTGGAGGTGGCGGCGTTGAGAGGAATGTCTTTGGAGAGGGCGGTGGTGGTTGTGGTGGTGGTGGGATTGGGGGTTGGGGGAGCGGTGGGGATTGGGTTGAGGCGGGTGAGTGAACCGTCTGGGTTGAGGATGATTTTGAGGAACTTGTATGGATCCACGGAAGGTGTTGGAGTGGACTCTTGATCAGCCATGGTTGTTTGTTTAGTGAGAAAGAGTGTATGCCTAGAGAGAATTTATAGGATTTTATGTTTTAGGCTGTACGGCTTGTGTTATAATTTTAAAAAAAAAAAATTGATATGATTTTCCCCTATATTTGGGGAAATTATCAGAAAGTCCTATGTACCAAACTGTTACTCTTTATGGTCCTAAATTGAATCATTTGGATTGGAAAGTCCTATTTTACACGTTTAGTAGACAACAAAGTCCCATTTCAAATTTTGTGAGATGTGGAGAGACTGATTTGCCCTTTTTTGTTATGGCATGTGCTTGTATTATGGGATTCATTCAATATTTTGTGGGATATGTTTCTCTGCCAGGTTGGCAAGTTAGATCCTATGTTCTAGGGTGTCTCTCTCTTCCCCTCTCTCTCTCTCTCATGTTTTTGTTTTGTTTTTGTTGACCCACGTTTCTCTCATGTTTTTGTTATACGTTTCTCTCACTTTTGCTGACCCACGTTTGATGCCCCACGTTTGCTGATCAACGTTTTGCCTCTCTTTGATATACACACAGATTCGTTGTCGCCGGCAGTGTCATCGTCGTGGAGGTTGGTGGTGCACTGTGGTGATTCACGTTTGCTGACCCACATCTGCTGACCCACGCTTCGTTTTGATCCACGCTTCGCTTACGACCCACGCGTTTTCTTGATCCACGTTTCATTTTTGCCGATCCACGCTTCGTTTCGACCCACGCTTCGCTTTGTGACCCACGTTTCTGGAGGTTGGTGATCCACGTTCGTTTTCGACCCACGCTTCGCTTTTGACCCGTTTACGGAGGTTGGTGGTGCACGTGGTCATCCACATTTGTGATGATCCAAGCTTCATTTGTTGGTAAGGTTCACGTCGAGTATTCACCCAAAAATGTTCACGTTGCTACTGTGGGTTTCGAACCCACACTGCAAAGTCTAACAACGTAACACCCAATCAGATCCATCCCTCACATTACTCAAACCCTCACACAGTTTACACTCAATGGCATTATTGTCATTCAATGTACATGAGGACTTAGTGGTACATAAGAAAACATTTGGGACTATTCAGATCATAAGTTTAAAAAAAGGGATTTACCAGTCAATTCCCCTTTATATTTTATGAATCATAATTAAAATTTAAAAAAAAAAAAAAGTTAATAGTAAATGTGTTTAGTTTTAGTCTTTTAGAAGTTGAGTTTTTTTATTTTTTTTATTTTTTTATTTTTAATGAATATTTTTAAAATTTTAAGTATTTTTTTTTATGCATCTTACTTAAATGTATCTAAATAATAAAATATTTGTGAAAAAATATTTTAAAAATTAATAAATACAAAAAAATATAAAAAAATATACTTAAATTTTTTTTTTGTATTTTTAGTATTTATTGAATGTAAAAAAAATCACAAATATTATACTTTTTAAGTGTATTTATGTTAGATGTATCTAAAAATTTAAAAAATTACTTAAAATATTTTAAAAAATCAGTGAAAATTAAATAATACGAAAAACTAAAAAACAGAATGTTTTAAAAAGTGAATTCTGAAAATTGAAACCAAACAAAATGGATCAAACGTCAGACATAATTAAATATTTAATTAGTTATAATTAAAATAATATCATAATTAAATAAAAATATATATCTTAACTAAAAAAAATTATAAACTAAAGAATTTATAGGAGTTTAATTGGTTAAATATTATATATATATATATATATAAAATAAAAAAAAGATTATTTACAAATGACTCTAATATCACTTTACTCCCTCAACTATACATAGGGTTGTTTTAAAAAGTTAGTTAAAAATTAATTTTTTAATTTTTTATAAAAAAAATGTGTAAAAAAACTAAAAAAAGTAATGTGACTCAAAATAGGTTTAAAAATACCTGTGTAATTTAGTGATATATTATTTCAAATAAAAACACTGGTCTCCCATAATTTTAATCCGTTTGGGAAGTGGGCTGGCTCTTTGGCTCTTTGGCTTTTTGGCTTTTTTGGCTATATGAGCCTGGGCTCAAGAGCTTGGTTTGGGAAGGGCTCTTGGTTTTTTGACTTTTTTGACTTTTTTTGTGAGAAAAGAGTGTAATGATTATGGGGTTGGATGTGACGTTTTGTCTATTGTGGCTCATGAGCCTATTTTGGCCCCGTTTGGTGTAACTGTTAAAACAACTTATAGATTATAGTTTAACAGATTATAGATTATGACTTTAATCAGAAGTTGTTAATCTGTTTGGTGTAGCTGTTGGATTATAGATTTAAGTTGCTGAGTAATGTTTGTTAAATAAGCTGTGAAATAGCTTTTTCAATTAATTTTTATTTTTTGTTTCTCTACATTTCTCATAAAAAAAATAATAATAATCTATAATCCATTTGAGTCTTTTTCTATTTTTAAAAAAATAAAAAATAAAAAAATTTAAGAGTATAACCATAAATTAACATGTCCACAGCAGAAGCTGATAATCAGAAGCAATGGGTGAGCAGCTTCTCAGAATCAGCTTTTTTGAGTTAAAATAAGTTGTTAGAATCAGAAGCTGTTTGAAATAAGTTTAACCAAACAGTCCAAAATAACTTTTTCAAAGCTAAAAGCCATAAGTTGACTCTTAAAAGCTGAAACAAACACCCCCTTTGTCTTTTGTGGCTCATGAGCCCAATGAGCCCTTGCCAAACGGAGGCTAAAATATCACTCTTACTCTCTTTTAGATGAATCTTTGTATGTAAATATTGTTTTGTGAATATTTTTTAATTAAGAAATTAAGTTTATTTTTGGTATAAAATGTTTATTTATAAATTATTTTCCCAACTGAAGTAGATTTATGAGTATCTTCTTTGAACAATAGCATATTAGATTTTGAATAATATCATATACATCAATTGGTATATCAATTAATGTATTAATAGATAATGTGACATAATAATTTTAGATGTTTTAGGTCTTTCTAATTTATATAATGAGTCGAGCCATAGTTTTAAGGGTAAATTGCATATACACCCCTTGAGATTTGATTAAAATACGAATCGCCCACAACTCCTTGTGGTTTCAAAAATTACATTTCATTTCTAATTTTATAACAAATCGTCCCTTTCATTAATAAATCATCAAGTCAATTAACAGTTTTTAATGATATTAGAAATATGTTTTAATTAATAATTTAAATAATTTTATTATTATATAGGAGAACAATTATAATTTCATTTTTTTAGTTAATTTTGTTAAATAAAAAATTCTAACAAATGAGTATTTGTAATTTTTCAAACCACGGAAAAACAATCTGTATTTTAAATAAACTTCAGAGAATGTATTTATAATTTATTCTAGTATTAAAATGAAAATATCATAACTAATATATACTAATTAATATAGTAATTAGTACATGTCCATTGATATAACTTTATTCTTAAAATTGTGAGTGCTATGACTATTAAATAAATATATATCATATAACATTATTAATTTGGATTAAAATTTTGTCTTCTTTATTTATTAACTTTTATTTTAAATCCAACTATTCATATGTTACAAGAAAAAATAATCAAAAATACTAGAGGTTCTAAAAATTTTACCAAAAATTTTACCAAATATCTCATATGGGTGTGGAACTCACATGAAACTCACATTATATAAGTCCTACACCCATGTAAAATATTTAATAAAACTTTTAATAAAATATTTAAAATCTCTACCGTTACTCAAAAATAATTGGGGTCGGTGCATTGTGAACATTAACAGTCGTAGGTCCTCCTAGTTTAACGGCAGAAAAATAATTGGGGTCGGTGCATCGTGATCATTAATAGTCGTAGGCCCTCGTAGCTTAAGTAGGTGTATATGTATATATGGGTGGCAGAGTAAATTATTGGATAAATTATAAATATATCCCTGAAATTTAATTAAAATATGAATCGTCTCTATAATTTTAGAAATTACATTCAACTTTTAATGTTTCTAATTTCATAATAAATCGTCCCTTTTATTAATAAATTATTAAGTCAATTAACAATTTTTAATGATATTAGAAATATGTTTCAATTAATAATTTAGATAAATTTATTATTATATATGAGAACAATTATAAATTTTATTTTTTTAGTTAATTTTGTTAAATAAAAAATTCTAATAATAGGGTATTTGTAATTTTTCAAACCACAAGAGATAATTAATTCTTTAAGCAAACATCAACGGTGTATTTGTAATTTATCCTAAATTATACCATGTTGGGTCATTTCTTCACTTTAATTCTTCATTTTTATTATTTTAATTTATTTTTAAAAAGATTTATATTTAAAATTAAGAAAAATAACACATTAACAATTACGTGATATAAATTTTTTTATTATATATAACTGAAGTTTCTGATATAAATCTAAATCTTAATATAATAATATATTTTGATATCATGTGCGAGGACATATCATTTTTTTTTTAATTTTAAGAGTAAATTAGAAAAAAATTTAAAAAAGAACCGACAAAATGGAGAAAAAAATTCAAACTAAAGTAAAAAATACCAAATATAAATAAATCAAAATGTAATTTACCCTAAATGTTATTGCATCATTTTATTTGGTTTTTGATCAGTACACTTTTTGAGTTATATTAATGATATTTTACCACATTTAATTTTACTAATTACATATTTCACATAAAAATATGTAGTAAAACATAAATGCTTTTTACTATTTAGGAAATTCCTTATACTATTTGCACTTAGTTATATATTTTTTTGGTATATCTTATATATTTTTATAATAAATTGCGTACTTTTTTTTTATAGAGTTACGATAATTTTGTAGTTTAAAAGTAAAATTATGTATACATGTTACACGTTTTTTTTAATCAAAATATTCTTAATCCACAAAATTTATTTTTAAAAAAATTTATAACTTTATTTATAAATTACAAATTATCGTAAACCTATCATAATATTACAAAAATATTTGCCAAAAAAATATATAGTATATACCAAAAAAACACTTAACAAGTTACCTATAATACACACTTTTAGGGACCGACAAAATATAGACCGACTCTTCTCTTTCCATTTCTCAATCACACTCAGATCAATGTCAAATAATACTAATTTGTTACAAGTCATTTATCATCCAAAGTTAGAAAATCATATTCAACCCTTTTAATATCTTTTATTTTATTTTTTTTTTTGACATTTTTTCTTATTTATGAATGAAGATTATTGAAAGGTCATGGACATTGGTAGTGAGTTAGTATTTGGAGGTTTTGGAACTCCTCATTTTCTCTAATTTAATGATCATTATTTTTTTGGTGTCATCGGTATAGGTCCTAATGGCCTATAAATTGTGTCTCTCATCTACTCATTTCTACACAAACTCTTTTTACACTTCAGAGATTACTAGCTAAATAATGGTATTTTTTTTTATGGAGCTTTGGTTCGCCATCCTGTGCAAAGTTAGCCTGAATCATACGATGAGTGGTCGGATTATTATATCTTAAATGAGACATGCCAGAGTTTAGTGACTGCTACATCAGTATTTGAGTTCTTCGTACCGCAATAAACTTGATCTCCTTAAAGAAAACGAGATATTCATGTCTCAGCCTGATCTATTTATATCTCTTTTTTTTTTTACATTATTTATTAATAAAATATAATTTTTTTGATATTTTTACCAACACATATTATTAAAATTCAATGCTAAAAATGTAAGTTATAAAGTTGAACTGAACAAGTTGGAGAGTGAGATTATACCAAGTGGGATGAAACGAGATTGGGAGAGAGGTTTAGCGCACACGGTCTGGTACAAGATGACATTCACTAAATAGGGATGGGGTAGGATAAAGACCCCCCTACTCACATTCGTCTTGTTGTCTTCATGATGCACCCTTTGTAATTGAGGGTTGTTTTGGGAAGTTGGTAAAAAAATTTTGATTTTTTATTAAATTTTTTAGTTTTTTTGGAAGTGATTTGGGAAGTTGGTAAAAATTTAATTTTTTGCTTTTTAGTTTAATATTTATTTATGGTGTCAAATCAAATTAAAATGATCAAAATACCTTTACTCAATATAAGAGATTTATTTTTTTATTTTTTTTTCATAGGCCCTAATTTGTAATATTACAGCTGCATTTTTGGCACTTGCCAAATGTTTTTTTGGCGTTTTTGGCAGCCACGTTTTTTGATATTTTGTCTAAAAACGTGACTTTTTACCATGTTTCCAAAATGACACTGATATTGGGAGTGTCTGGGAAGTTAGTTTTTAGGTTTTTTTTTTTTGTTTTTTTCATTAAAAGATAAATTAGTTATAAAATATAAATAAATAAATAAATAAATCTAAACAAAATATCATATCAAACCCTATAATTATTTTATTTTTTTCTCTCAGAAACATAACATTCAACCACAAAAAACTCAACTATCTTCTTAAACACACAATTTTTTCTTTAATAATATCCTACAACTAAAAAAATTTATAAAAAAACTCACTACCTAAACACCCACATTCTGAGAAGCTGATAAAAAAAAAAAAAAAATTGATATTCTAAGAAATGTTTGGGTGTGTAATGTGTTTATCATATATATTTGTTTAAAGTCTTGTAAATATATATAAATTATTTTATAAAATTACGTAAATTCTAATAAATATGCGTAAATTATAATTTTTTAAATTTTTATAAATTAATTTTTATATATTTATAAAAATTTATATAATTTTATAAAATAATTTACGTATATTTATAAAAATTTACATAAATATATATGATATTAAATGGCGAACTTTTTAATTCCTGAGGTGCAAATATGGCCAAAGAGATGAAAGGATTGTACTGAAAGAATCCCTATTCTACCTCTGATATTTTTGTAGAATTTCAACTAAAAGCAATAAAAATGGTAGGTGGTAGGTACAGGAAGGTAGACAGTTACATCTACATTAAATAAATCTGTCGGTTCAATTAATAAGAGTCTTTTTTATAATTTTTTAGACAAATATTTAAGACCACTAATTTAAGAGTATTAAGAGAGCACTAATTGGTGGGTCTCATTTATTGATGTGATGTTTTGGTCTTACGTTGTTGTTTTTTATTTTTTATTTTTATTTTTATTTTTTTTGAATTTTCACATTATTAATGGTCAATTAATGCTCATGAATTAGTGGGATAAATCATTGTTGAATTTTTTTATAGTGTGTGCCTTAAAGCACATGTTATATAAAAAAAGTTTTTAAAAAATTATATATATTTTTTTAGAAATATTTATCAATAAATTTTATTTCACAAATAAATACTCCAATTAGTTCTAAATTTTTTTTATTGATCTGTTAAATCTTATTAGTTGAGAGTTTCTTTCCGTGTGATCCTATTTTTTATTTTAGTAATATTTTGATAGATAGTTATATCTTTTTATTAATGTGATAGGTATGATATAATACTTTAATTTGACATGTATTGATATCACACTCTAACGATGTGACACTTCAAAAAAAATTAAAAATTCTTTCGTGTGCTTTTTCTAAATGTAATAACGTGACTAGTATGATGTGACACTCTAAAACTTTTACTCTAAAATAAATAATTCCTCCTTAGTATACTTTTTCAAATGTGACAGTGGCAGGTATGATGTGACATTTCAAAAAAATAAAAATTATATTTTTTTCAAACGTGACAACGTAACAGCTATAATGTGACACTTCAAAAAAAATAAAAATTGTACTTTTTTTAAACGTGACAACATGACAAGTACGATGTGACACTTCAAAAAAAATAAAAATTCTTTAATGTATTTTTCTCAAATGTGATAACATAACAAGTATAATATGACACTTCAAAAAAAAAAAACTTAATATTCATTTCTCAAACATGACAATGTGATGAGTATGATATGACACTCTACAAAAATAAAAAACTTCCTAATATACTTTTTCCTAACGTGACAACGTGACAAGTATGATGTGGTACCTTAAAAAATAAATAAAAACTCTCTAATATATTTTTTTTCCAAACGTAGCATATGACACTTCAACGTAGCAGATATGATATGACACTCTAAAAAAATTAAAAACTCTTTAGTGTAATTTTTTCAAACGTGACATTCTAACATGGCGGGTATGATGTGACATTAAAAAACTCTTTAATGTACTTTTTCTAAATGTGACACTCCAATATGGTGGGCAAATAAGTCATTATATATCCAAAAGAACTAAATGGATCACAAGAAAAAATATGAGACTATATAGATTACAAATCCAAAATATGGAACTTATTGATCAATCCCTCATTTTTTTTTGTTACACTCACTTACTTTTATACAAAATGTATAAATTTGGGCAAATTAACTACACTTCCTTTGAGATTTAACGAAATTACAGATTCTCACTTGAAAGTTCAAAAATTACATCACGTTCCTCGCAATTAACGCCGTTAAGAAATATCATAAATTGACTAAAATGCCCTTCTGACAAATAAGGGCAAATTAACCATACCCCTTTAAGGTTTACCTAAATTATAGATTTTTCCTTGAGGTTTAGCTAAATTATCATTTTTAAATAAGTTATGAAAAGTAAAATTAAAATAGAAAAACAATTATCTCATTACAAAAAAATTAAAGTTTTAGGGACTAAAATTTAGAGACAATTATTTTTAGGGGCCCAAATATTTTTGTTGCGAAAAGTGTTGTTATTATATTCAAAAATGTTTCAGGCCCCCTTTGACCCCTCTCTCTTTCATTGGTTACATTTTCTTTCTTTTTTTTTTTTTTTTCCTGCTCCTTCAATCACCACCCGCCACGTGTGTGTGGAGTGGTGGGGGTGGTGATTGGAGGGGGTCTATATCATGGCTCTTATTATATTTTTAGCAACGAAAATTGAACATTAATGATTAATTATTATCTTTTTGGAATCAAATTTTTTGTCTTAAAAAATAAACCATTTTGAAATCAAATTATTTTATTCCTAAAAGTCTATTTATTGTTGACATTTTTGAATTTTTATCGCTAAAAGCCTTATTTGCGACCTTTAGCAACTACCTTCACGACGATAGAAATCAGTCTCTAAATGTCTTTTGCAACAAAATTTTCACTTTTAGAGATCAACAAAATTGTTCTCTAAAACTCTTACACGTTGTAGTGTCAGATGGTAAAAATATCATAAAATTAATAAATAATTAAATAAGTTGAAAACACAAGAAATAGTTTGTGAAAAAATTCTTAGAATATGTTTGGTTTGATTTTCAGAAATTTATTTTTAATTTTTTTAAAAAAAATTAAAAATTAATTTGGTTAAGAAATAAAAAATAAAAAATAATTATTGTTTTTATCTTTTGAGTGGTTAGAAATGATTTTTACAAATTAAATATATTTTTTCATATTTATTTTTATTAAATTAGTTTTTTTTTTTAAATTCTGAATTTTTTTTCTAAATGACAAATCAAACATGGTTCCAAAACTTAGATAATATTTGGTAAAGTTTTCTAAATATGATTTGATAAGAGAGTTGTATTTTGAGTTTGTGAGTTTTAGATTTATAATTTGAGTGCGAAAAATTTGTTTAGTGAAAGAGTATTGAATTGAGTGGAGAATTTTTTATGTGACATATAATATTTGATGTAAAACTTACAACTTATAACCAAATACACAACTCAAAATTCTACTCAAAACTCATAAAAAAAAATTTAAAAATTCTGAATTTTTTATTTTAAATATAAAAAAATATCATGTGCCAATTGTTATAAAAAAGAAAAAAAAAACAATGTTCAGGTCAACCAACCGGATGTCTAGGAGGATGATCGATTAGCCCAAATTTTCCTATCTTAGAAAGAATTTTCAAAAATAAGTGTAGAATTAATCTTTGAAAACTCTAAACAAATAACACACTCAAAACAAGGGGTAGAAATGTGTTTAGAGGGCTTCTCCAAACACAGATAATTTTTTATTTCCACCCAATGTAATTATTTTGTAAATTTTATTGATTTATCAAAAGGATTTTAACATAGACAATATTGTTCATCAATTTATATTTTAGAGATATCAATTAACCATTCTTAACGTTTAATTAACAATAACGGTTAAATTATTATGCGAATATAAATCTCATAGAGCAAAATATAATTTCAAAAATCTCATAAAAAGAAATTTATAATTTAACTAAACCAAAAGGTGAGAATAAGTTGTCCAATAAATTTTTAAAGATAAATTATATTTACACCCCTTGAGATTTGGGTTTAATACATATCACCCTCTGACGTTTAAAAAATTATACTAACCCCCTGTCATTGTAATTATTTATACGGAATGAAAACATTGAATTCATGCACTCTCTCTTTTTTTACTCTGCTTTGCTTTACTTTCTCCTTTTTTTTTTCTTTTCTTTTCTCCTTTCCTTTACTCTTTTTTTAATGTAATTTTCTCTATTTTTTTACTAAGAGCTGTTACCTTTTATATAAATAAAGGATTTGTGAAATGAGACTATTAACTATAAAAATGAGAATGTAATTTCTAAAATGTCAGGAAATAAATAATAATTGGACCGAACCTCAATAATAATTGAACCAAATCTCAAGAAATATCAATGTAATTTACCCTATTTTTAAACTTCTTGTAAAGTTCATTAACAAAAATCTAATAAATAAATATATAAATCCAAAGAAAGTCAACTGTATTTGTCATTTCGAAGGCATGTGCTAGGTCCATATTCCCTTTCATATGAAAAATGCTTAGAGACTAGGCTCTGTTTGGAACAACTTCACCTCTTCATTTGCACGTGGTGTTTAATTGTAATTTTTAAAAATTAATTTTATATTTATTTTTGAAAACTCTTTTGCAAATGAAAAAATTTAGTTAATCTGGTCGTCTCTCTGAATGTCCGGCTGATTGATAAGAATAGCGTACTTTTTTTTTTACACTTGTTATTTTTATATTTTAAATAAAAAATATTTCTAGAATTTTTTTAAAATTTTTTATGAATTTTGAATAGAATTTTAGGTTGTGTGTTTGGTACGAGTTGTAAGTTCTTGAATTAAATATCATATGGTATATCATTCATTTCAGATTCAATTCAAAACTTTTTCTAAAACTTTTTTTAAAATTCATAACCAAACAATTTTTCACATTCAAATCATAATTTCAAAACTCACAAACTCAAAATACAACTCTTATTCTCAAATTATATTTAAAAAACTCTATCAAACGTTACCTAAAAATTTATCAAAAATATTTTCCCATATGCATATTTTGGTAAAAATTTTAATAAATTTTTTAAAATCTCTTGCATTAATCCTTCCATATTTACTACTCTATTGTAAGTCACCAAAAATAATAAAAATGAAACTAAACCATTTAAATGCTTTACTAATTATTGACAGCATGTATTAATTGCATTGGGCTGGATTTTTTTCACTCCAAGATTCGATGTTGTTCAAGCGAGATTTATTATAAATTTCGTTTTAATAATTTAAATTATTTATTTTATAAGATTTTTTTTATATACAATTTACATAAAATTAAATTAATTTAATAATTATAATCTATTCAATTTATTATATTTATCTTCAAAAAATAAACGGGTGTATTTTTAAAAATATATTTTTTTTAGTGACAAATACAATAAATTAAATAGATTACAATTACCAAATTGATTTAATTTTTTGAGACATTGATATATAAAAAAGCCCTATAAAATTAACAATTCTAGTTATTAAAATAGAACTGGAGTACCCTGAACAAGACTGGAGCAATCCACACCCAATTGTCATTTCCTTATAACAAAAATTATTGGGAGCTCTAAATATTAAGTTTAGTGTTTATAATTAGGTGATAGCCTCTCTTTGGTCTTGGGTTTCGTACCTATAATTTATGAATAATTCTAAAAATATTTAATTTTTTACCTAATAATTTAAACACTTACACCTGTGTGAGATATAAATGTATATATAAATTATTTATAAATTATTACATAAAAAAAAGTAAATTATAAATACATTTCCTGAGATTTACTTAAAATACAAATTATCTTCTGTGATTTAGAGAATTACAAATACTCCCTTGCAAAAAATTTTATTTAACAGAATTAACTAAAAAAATAAAATTCATAATTATTATTCTATACAATAATAAAATTACTTAAATTATTAATTAAAACATGTTTCTAACATTGTTAAAAACTATTAATTGATTTGATAATTTATTAATTAAAATGCTAATTTATTATGAAATTATAAATCTCAAGGGGTAAAATATAATTTTTAAAATCACAGGAGGCGATTCATGTTTTAATCAAACTCTAGAGGATGTATTTGTAATTTATCCTTAAAAAAATTATGTACACATTTCATTTCTCATAATATATACTTCCCTAACCTTATACAAATTAATAATTTTATAATTTTATTTATTTATTGACATAACACTTATTATATTATCTATATATTGGTCTCCATAGTAGACTTGTTTGGTTAAACTTTCTCAAGTTGAAAACATCCTCAACTGCAAATTATTTATTTTTAAAATTATATTTACCTTAAAAATTGCACCAAACACTCTTGATATAGATACTTAAAACCAATAAATAAATAAGGCTTCGTTTAGAAAATAGGTTGACTTTTTGACTTTTTAAATTTTTTAGCCTAAGTCTAAAAAGTCGTTTGAAAATGACTTTTTGACTCTTTTGACTTTTTGTGAGAGAAAAAATAAAATGATTATGAATTGGATGTGATATTTTGTCTTATTATATTAAAAAATCTATTTTATTTTTTTATAATTAAAATAGCCCCAAACCCAACCCAACCCAACCCAACCCATCTTCCCAAAAGAAGCTTAAATACAAGCTATAAGCAGCCCTCCAACTTTCAGAACCAATTCTTTTCAACTTATTTAAATATATCTTCCTTATCAACCATATGCAAAAACAACACCAAACACTTTAACATAAATTATAAAAAAATATATAAATAGCTCAATAAGCTGCATGAAATGGGTATCATTTCTGCACCCAACATCTTTTATTTTTTTATCAATGGTTTTTTTAACATCACCAACCAAGCATGCCCAAAATAGACAACAATAATTAGGATGGGTCTAATTAATACAGAGGGGTACCATCAAAGAATAAAATTAGAGTGAAAGAAAACAGTTTAAAATGTGCTAACATATTAATCAATTTATGACTAAACCTTTAAATATTAAGTATAACCCTTATTTTATTTTTTCTTTACTTTTTCCTTTTCCTTTTTCTTTTTCTTTTTCTTTGTTGTTGAAAAGTACAGGAATCCTAACTTTCTTTATTGCATTCTAGTTTAATGAATCCCTCAGCCCCTTCATGGCTTTAACACTGTATTTGAATTTTAAATTTGTGAATAAAAAGAAAAATATTGAATGAAGATTCTTATTTGGTGTTAAAAAACTTTTTTTCTTTTGACAATTCAAAGTTCCAAGATAATGACAATACATAATTTAATCCATATTCCCAAATAAATAATTAAAAATACTAATAGCATGGTTTGGTATAAAGAAGATTCTACATATTCTTGCAATCCATTTTATGGATTATTAAAAATATCATCATATTTCAAGAACTTCTAGCCAGATCTAGTGAAGTAAAAGACCCTACTACTAATGAGATTAATAATAAATAATTAAAAGAACGAAGAAGAAAAAAAGTCATCAAAGTTTTGTGATCTACTCTGCTTTTATAATGTAACACTCAGATATGGGACCAGAGGAAATAATAATTTTCAAAGAGATGGACCACTAAAATCATACCATAGGATGCAACTTGGGTGAACTGAATGAACTTAGCGACAAAAAAATAAAGAAAAAATAAATATAAAAAAGAAAAATGAAAAATTATTTCACCAAGCCAATTGCGACCCTATAACCTTTTGTTTTTTTTGTTTTTTTTTTCTTTAAAAGTAAATCTAATGTTCTGAAAAACGGATACGGTCGCCGTAACAGTAACGGTTGCATAGTTGCGAGATGTAAAGTCCATACCGTAACGATTGCGGTAACAGGAACCGTGAATTAATTTATTTTTTGCACAATTTAAAAAAAAACTTACCAATATGTATTTTTTTTTTCATGATCATATATTGGTTTTAAAATAAATATTGATCAATTTTTATAAATTTTTAAATATGATCCAATATATTTCATATTTTTAAATCAGTATAAACTGAGTTTTTTTACATTATATTTTAATAATTAATGACTTTATATTATACAAAAAATCAATCACTAACTATCATATATAAGATAAACAATGAAAAAAGTAAGAGAATAAATAAGAACCTAAATATATATATATATATACATATTTTAACCAAACCAAATAGATAATGACCACTTATTATTATTATTATTATTATTATTATTATTATTATTATTATTATTATTATTTTCAAACAATATATAGGAAAACAAACAAACAAAATAGTTGAGTGATAGCAGTTGAATAGAATAGCATAGGTCTTACAGCTTCAACAAATCAATAACATGTTCTTCATCTTCCCTCTTCTCTCTTTATCTCTTACTCCCCCATCTTCTCTTTTTATCTTCCCTATTCTCTCTATCTCTTTTCCCCTATTTTCAATTTTTTTTTTTTTTTACATATTTTTTCGAAAAAAGCAGTTTAAAACCGTTATGTAATGGTGCATAACAAGTTGTTACGGCTCCGTTACGATCGCTACGACAGCCGCTATGACCAACACACTTGTGAATCTCAATCACTGCAAAAATGGCCATAACGAGTGACGGTAACCACCACAAACGTTACATAACGGCATTACGTAACAGTTGCGACCGCTTTTTAAAACATTAGGTAATCACATTCAATATCCTTGAAGTTTAGAAAAAAAATATAATAAATCCATAAGTTTGACATACTTACACAAACTACTCTTTTTCTGATACTAAAATGACCAAAACTAATATAAATGGCGTGCAGACCAAACAAATAATTTAAGTTAAAATATACATTTCAATATAAAAGATAACAATATTATTTTTTTATCTGTACAATTAATAAATTGATGATGAAAATGAAGCTAATATTTTATTTGAATTAAAACTTTCAAGGAGCCCAATACAATTATACCAAATTTATAGAGCTTGATGTATTTTCTCTAAATTTTATGAGAGGTTAGTGCAATTGATGTATTTTCTCTAAATTTTAAGAGAGGTTAGTGTAATTCACGTCCTTTTTTTAGGATAAACTACAAATAAGTAATTTCCATCAAGTCTTATTAAAAATAAGTCATAATAAAATCGTCGTAAAAACTTATTAATTTTTTTTTATATTTTTTTGCATGTTATTGAAAATTAACAATTTGATTTTTTTTTAATCATGATTTTTATAAACTGTAACTAAAATTTACACTTACTGACTTTTTTTATGACAATTTTCAAACTATGAAAACTAAAAATTAATGACTTTTTTGTGACAATTTTTTTAAACTATTACTAAAATTTATAATTAGTGATATTTTTTATGACAATTTTTAAACTGACATTGACAATTAACAATTCCAAACCAAACCAAATCAAGCCTTAAATCCCATCAAATGAGGTCGACTACATAAATCCTTTTTCTCCACGCAACTCTATCAAATGTCATTTCGTTAGTCAAATTAAGGTCTCGTTTGGGAACAAACTATTTTAGTAACTTTTTAACTAAAATATGAGATAAAAAAACTAGAATGTTTGGAATGATTTTTTGATTTTTTACGAAAAATATACAAAAAGTAGAGAGAAAATGAAGGGCTTGTTTGGTTTGTGTTTGTAGAGTAGTTTTTTTATAAAAAAAACAAAAAAAAATTTATTTGGTTTTTTTTTTTTTGAAAAAATGGAAAATGGTTTGGGGAGAAAAAAAAAAAAAAAAAAAAAATGATTGATTGAGTATGAGTGAGTGTGATTTTGAAAGAAAGCAAAAAAAAAGAATTTTTTTTTTTTTTTTTTTTTTTTTTTTTGATTGATTTGATTTGAAAATTGTTTTGTTTTTTTTTTTTTTTAAAAAAAAAAACCAAAAACAAATCTTTGACTTTTTGGTATAGGCTATATACTTTTGGATTTTTTAGTAACTTTTTGACTTTTAGGCTAAAATAAACACATGCCAAACGAGACCTAAGCATATCTATATCTCTATTTACAACGCTAGCCAACGTTAATCTAGGTCTACCTGGTCCCCTAACACTTCCATCTACTGTTATTGCATCGTATCTCTTCACTACTATCTTTGTTGATCTTCGTTGAATATGACCAAACCATCTCAATCGATTATCTCTCAACTTATCTTCTTTCGATACTACTCCTACCCATTTCTAAATACACTCATTCTGAATTCTATCTTGTCTAGTTTTGCCACACATCCACCTTAACATCCTCATCTCAACTACACTCATCTTATCTATATGTTGTTTCTTGGTTGTTCAACACTCCGTCCCATACAACATTGCTATTCTAATAGCCGTTCTATAGAACTTACCTTTTAGTCTAGTGGGTTTCATTTATCGCACAATACCCCAGACGCACTTTTCCACTTACGCTATCTCGCCTTCATCATATAGGTTACATCTGCATCAATCTCTCCTACTGTTGTGATAATCAACCCTAAATAACGAAAATGTTCACTCTTAGGCAGTTCTTAGTTCTCAATCTTCACATTTCTTCTGCTTTCATTATTATTGTTACTAAATTTACACTCCAAGTACTCTACCTTAGTTCTGCTTATCCAGAATCCTTTAAATTCAAGTACTTTTCTCCAAATCTCCAACTTTGTGTTAACTCTTTCTCTAGTCTCATCCACTAGCACGATATCGTCTGCAAAAAGCATACAACATGGCACATCATCCTGAATATTTCTTGTTAACTCATCCATAACTAAAGCAAAAAGATAAGGACTCAAGGTAAATCATTGGTGTAACCTCATAGTAATAGGAAATTCATTTGTCTTTCCAACAAGCAATCTAATAATGGTCACCACCCCTTCGTACATGTCCCTAATCACATCAATGTAACCTTTTGTCATCTCTTTCTTCTCTAACACCCACCATATTATATCCCGAGACACTCTATCATATGTTTTCTCAAAATCGATAAACACCATATGAACGTTGTCTCTTTTCTTTTCTCTATACTTTTCTATTACTCTCTTCAAAAGATAGATCACTTCCATTTACCAAGCATAAATCCAAATTGATTCTCTGACACTTCTGTTATATCTCACAATCGGCGTTCCATCATTCTCTCCCATACTTTCATTATATGACACATTAGCTTGATTCTTCTATAGTTATTGCAATTCTAGACATCTCTTTTATTCTTATAGATTGGCACTAAAATACTCATCCTCCACTTATCTGGTATGTTCCTAATCAATAAAATTTTGCTAAACAACCTAGTCAACCAAGTAACCCCCTTTTTACCCAAACATTTCTAAGCTTCAATAGGGATATCATCGGGTCCTAAAGCCTTATTTGATTTCATCTTCTTAAATGCAATCTCTACTTCAAAATTCCTAATCCTACGATAGAAGCTATAGTCTTAGTTTATTGTATTACTGGCTATTTCTTCCCCTATTGACGTACTTTCATATTCTTCAGTTAATCGTTTCTCAAAATAGTTATTCCATCTTTCCTTAATCTCTTCATTCTTCACCCATACCTTAGAATCCTCACTCTTGATGCACTTAACTTGATTAAAATCTCTTATTTTTCTCTCTTGTATCTTAGGAAATTTGTATACACTCTTCTCTCCCTCCTTACTATCTAGTCTAGTGTATAGGTCATCATAAGCTTTCAACTTAGCCTCTCTCACTATTTTCTTGACCTCCTTATTAGCTAATCTATAGCTCTTAAGATTTTTCTCAATTCTATAATTCTGTCACTTTTTAAAGCACTCTTTTTTGTCTTAACTATCGCTTGAATCTCTTCCCTCCACCACCAAGTTTTCCTAGAGTTCGGGTCCCGTTCCTTTCGACTCTCCAAGCACTTCCCTTGAGGTTCTCCTTATACAAATGGCCATCAAGTTTCACATAGTGTTAACATCATCTTTCAAGTCCCATGTACATTCTTTGTCCATTTTATTCTTAAATATTACTTGTTTATCCTCTTTTAGGTCCCACCATCTCGTGCTACGACGCCCACCATCCTTCCTAACTTGGTATTGCCCTTTAAAACATAAATTTAGTACCAAAATCCTATATTGAGAGGGCAGACTCTCTCTAGGATTCACCTTAGAATTATTGCATTTTAGGCCGTCCACTTTTCTCACTAAGAAGTAATCTATTTAGCTCTTAACTGACCCACTCTTAAAGGTTATCAAATAATCCTCCCTCTTCTTATAAGGCCAGAAGCCAATGCAAAATCTAAAATACTTTCTCCAATCTTATTTATGTCACTAAAATTGTATCCACCATGTACCCTTTCATAGCATATTTTATCTATGCCTACATGGCCGTTAAAATCTCAACCTATAACCATATTATCTCCTACAGGTATCATCTCCTATAAGATCTTATCTATTTGCTCCCAAAAATCCATTTTAGTCTGATCATCTAATCCTACTTGAGGAGCATATGCGCTAATAACGTTCACTATATTTCCTCCAATAACTAGTTTAACTAACATAATCATATCTCATTTCGTAATGACCGCCACTACACTCTCCACAAGACCCTTAGCAATTATGATTCTTAACCCATTCCTGCGTTTATCCTTACCACTATAATACAAGTTAAAACTAGTATCCTCAACTACTAACGTTTTTTTAATATGTTTGATAAAAAAATGCCATTAATTATCATAGGATTTATTGAATAATAAATCTACCTATTATGACCTATATACAAATTTCTTTTTTTTAACTATGACGTATATTTGTATTCACACAACAAGAAATACATTGCGCGGGTTTCATAAGAAAAGAATAAATATTGAAGGACCCTACCCTATGCTACTGTGTAGCTTCCAATTTTTATTGTATTAAGGTCTCATTTGAGAGCAGACTTTTCTATAACTTTTCGACTAAAATATGATGTAAAAACAAACTAATATATTTGAGATGACTTTTTGATTTTTTATGAAAAAATGTGCAAAAAATAGAAAGAAAATAGAATATTTAATTTTTTGGTATAAATTGTTGGTTTTTTGGTTTTTTAAATAATTTTTTGACTTTTAAGCTAAAAAGAGATATTGCCAAATGAGACCTAAGTGAAACTACATGTTACTAAAGTAACTTGCATGTTGCTAATCTAATGTCCTACTAAAGGGAACATGACCTTCAAAAACAGTTTTTGTTGACCTCTTAGATGAGGCTAAAAGGTACACTCCACACCTAATTAAGTGATAATGAAGTTTTCCGGCAAGTATAGAAACTGGTTCAAACCCTACTCGGTTCGTATGTAAAGGAGGTTTTAGGTTTTGTTAGTAATGAGATATCAAGCAAAACCCAGAAGATTTTGAGTTCGGTTTGAAGAACAAACAGAATGCAGAAACTCGTGTTCAAGTGTTACACAAGAGATACCTGATCAAACCGTACTCAGTTCATACGTAAAATAAAAGAGATTTATGGTTTCATCAGTGTTAAGATATCAAGCAAAGCCCAGAAGATTCCGTGTTCAATTTGTAGAACAAACAAAATGCAGATTAAGCCATTTGGCATTCCAAGCTCATATGCAAGGATTTCCTGCACATGTTGTCAATCTCATTCTGTGTGAGAGAGACTATTGTCAAACTGAGAGACTATAGAGGAAAAATGGAAGCCAAAAGATAACCTTCGAGTGGAATACGCGCAACAAAAGCTGATGCCAAACAAACATACAAAATTATCTAAAGCATATATATAAAAAGCAAAGTTCACACCAAACAAACTACAAGAATGCATTAAAAGGTCAATGCAGTTAACAACTCTTGTTCATACTTATGCTTCTAGGCAAACAAATTCTGTTGACACCTAATAATAGAGTAACAAGTTAAAGATGTTTACTTTATCACATTCAAGTTAGCAATCTTAATACAACCTGCACAGAACGAAAAATCCATGTGATGGGGATGAGAAAGGGGTTGGATAAAGAAATAAGTGAAAATTTTGTAATTTTTATTTATTTACGAGTATTAATTTAATTTAGAATTTTAATAGGATTTTAATTCTAATAGTAGATTTCAATTCCTTGGTCACCTATTCTTGGGTTTTCTTAATTAGGTATGTGCTTATGCCTATACATGGCTTCTTGTAATAGTTTTAATACCTTGACTTTGATGATTATCGGTAACTGATTATTGAGATTACTATTCTTGTTGTTGTTGGTGCTACATCACCATGTTTATGGAAATGATTACTGGTCCTACATCACATAAAGGTAACCAGACTGATATTTTCCCGAATGAACATTGCAGGGAGGCCAATTTCCACACACAGCATTTTTTAGAGGACAAAAAGCATCCTAATGCAGCACACTTTCAACTTTGCCTCACAATAGCCAAGATCTATGTTTCCTATATTAATCCCTATGTCTTGCAACAGAAAACCGGTTACTCGATTTCTCATATCTTACCAAACTTTAATTGTAGTCCAAATACTGACTGAATTTCAGTCTTCCATTTCAATTCTTATTGCAATTCTTGCAGCATAATCATCAAAAGAAATATCTTTTATATACGGGCACCACACTTGGTGCCTTGTTTATGATATTTTTACTTATCAAAAGACTAATAATCATCAAAAGAAATACCCAAGTTGAGTATCCCAGGATTGCCTCTCATTATTTAGTTCGTAGCGGAAGACATGAACTATCTATCACAGCACTCCTCAATATATCCCTAATCTAGGCTAGCTGTTGGTACTTAGAAGGCAGCTTAGCAACCCTGATATCCACCAGTGGCTATGAAGTACAGACACTTCTAAGAAAGTACCGCGTTGTGTCCGACACTGTGACAACCACCCTGTACCCCCCACTACCATGACTCTCCCCCACTTCAACCTAAACTCTATGAGAGAAAGAAAAGGGATAGATCTAGGGTTTTCAAATTTTGGGAAGAAGAAGATAGATTTAGGGTTTTCAAATAAGCAATGGGTGGCAGAGGAGAGGTTGGGCATGGGGAGGACTAGGATTATCGGTAGAACTGTGCAAAATACCACCCAATCCGCTATAATCGAATCGATCCGCATCAATCCGCACCGCTCTTTCCGCTAACCGCGGTTTAAACTTTGAAATTTATAATCTGCCTTCGAAACCGCTCCGCTCCGCTCCGCTATAATTAATATATATATATATATTAACCTATAATAAAATATCAAAGTAAAAATGTGTGTAAAAGATATTTAATATATGAAATTTATTACAAATTAATTGTTATATATATGAAAAATATTATGTCAAATTAGTTTGTGTTATATATATATATGAAAAATATTATGCAAATTAGCGTGTTACATATTATCCAAAGACTTGATAATTGGTTAAAATATTTTTCAATCCGTCAATCCTTCCAAAATCGCTCAAACCGCAATTTATCAATCCCTTAATCCGTCATTCGGTTTATAATTTTATTCCTAAACCGCTCGAACCGCACCGCGCATAAGGGGAGGGGTTGTGGTTGAAGCAGCAGAGTGGGAGAGGACCAAAGGGAAGAGCAATGGAGGGCAGCTGCGACTAGGGGAGCCGGTGGCTACTAGGGGAGGTGCCAGCAGTGAGCCGAAGAAGGTTGAAAGGAAGGGTATGGGGGGTGCAAAGAAAATTAGGGTTTTTAATTTTTGAATTTTAATACTTTTTGGTAATTTTAGATGAGGATAAAATTGTAATAAAAAATTAAAAAATAAGGGATATACGGAGATATTTTTGTTGTGTAAATATAGCCTCCCCTTGATAATATCATGTTTAGTTAAATAATAATATTGCTGACAGATTTTGAGGCATGTGTATGTAAAAGAAAGCACCTTTCCACTTGTGGCTGCCCTACTACTGGGATTAAAGATATTTTCTATGCCAGCCTAGAAGGATTCCATACTACCAACAGGATGCTAGAAATCGTGGAATATGATTATATATTTCTAAGAATATATGACCAGATCAATTGACCTCCTCCACAAAGTCAAAAAGAAAAACGCAAAAGGAGCCATAAACCAAGGGTACTCGTTAACAATCTTTAGGGATGGCCATTTTTCTCTCTCTCCACCCGCCCCGCCCCGCCCCGCCCCATAAGGATTTTTTCCACTCCCATGGGTAAGTGGGGCGGGGATAGGTTTTGCTTATCCCACCCCGTTCTAACCAACACCCTCCCAATTACATTTATGAATAATCATTGAGTACAATATATATAACCTAAATGAAATAAACCCTAATAATCTAATAGACGAAACTACCCTAAATGACTAATAGAAAATACAATAATCTTCACACCCCCCCTCAAACTGAGGATAAGTTTGCTAAGAAGAAAACGAAACGAGCAACAAGATGAGTCTTCGTAAAAAATCGACCAAGAGAAGACGGAACAAAAGGAAGAGAAATAGTGCGGTCCCGAAGATCCCGCCATCAAAGACAAAGTGACAATCAATTTCAACATGCTTGGTCCGCTCATGGAAGATCAATTATGAGCAATCATTATCACAATACAAGTCGGATCGAAGAGAGATGCCCATATCGAGAGAAGCCAATAAGACCAAACTATCTCGAAAGTAGCGTGAGCACGATAGAACGAGCTACAATTCTTACTTTTCCAAGATATGAGAGAATCACCGAGGAAAACACAAAGACCGAGTGGATTTGCGATCGAAATATCACCGCCCAATCAAGATACGGAGAGTCAAGTCCGAAGAGGTAGATAACGAGACATTGCAACAAAGTGCCGAGAATGTGCACATAGGAGATATCCGGACGAGAGATACACAAGGCACCCAACCAACTCACGATCTGAGTGGGATCCTCAAGAGGAACGCCATCGAAGCGAAAACTTAGCATGCAACTCAAGAGGAGTGTCGGTCTTATCATCGATGAGATGGGCACGAGAAAGAATATCACGCATATTTAGTTTGAGAAAGAAGATACCCGAGAAGTAGCAACCTCAATACCAAGAAAATATCGAAGAGACCCCAAATCTTTCATCTCGAACTCCTCAAACAAGCGATGCTTAACCTCCTCAATAGTATTACAATCGAGCCGTGATGATCATATCATCCACATATAAGAGAAGAAGAACAAGGCCAATGAACAAATAGAGCACAATCATGATGACTAGGGCAAAAACCAAAATTGAGTGAAATCGCTCATACCAAGCACGAGGAGATTAAGACCATAGAGACCCAGCGAAGCGACAAACCACACCAGAGGGTGTGAGACGAGGGCGATATATACTTCCTCTGCAAGATGCCCATTCAATGCATTTTTGACATCAAGTTGAAACAAAGGCCCGTGATGGGCAGATAAGAGTTCATCTTGGCAACAGGGCAAAAGTCTCATCGTAATCAATCCCATACTCGAGAAAAGCCCCGCAGCAACCAAACGAGCCTTGTATCGTTCCAAAGAACCATCGAAAGGGTTTTGACCTTATAGACCCATTTAGAGCCTACAATATTCTTGCCAAAGGTAATGGAACCAAATCCCAAGTCCGAGTGTTAGCCAAAGCGGTTAACTCGTCATTCATGGCAAAGAATCCAATTGGGATCATGACAAGCTTCCTTGTAGGACCTAGGCTCAAAATAAGTATGAAGACAAGAAAGAAAAGATCCTAGGAAAGAGAAAACATGTATTACCAAAACCATACCCGATCACGCGTGGGAAAACGACGGAGGAGCGGGATCCAAAGAGAGCTAGAGACAAAGTAACTCGGAAGTGCGATAAACAATGAGAGGAGGCGGGAGGGAGGAGCGAGATATTAGAGGTACTAGGAAGAGACAAGGTAGAGATCTCAAGATCGAAACAAGCTCATCGGAAGAAACATCGAGTAGAAATGGGTCAATGTGAACCAATTCCTCCTGGTAATAGGGACAGGTGGAAGGTATAGTGTAGTAGGGTAGTTTTTCCAAAAAAGTGACATGCCTAGACACATAAAGCTTTTTGGTGGCGGATCATAGCATCGATAACCTTTGATTAATGCCATACCCTAAAAAGACACATAGGACACAACGAGAACTAAGCTTAGAGCGCGTTTAGGAAGGAGCACAAAGCATGTAGAACCGAAAACACGAAGAAGTGAATAATTGGGAGTAACACCAAGAAGACGCTCATACGGAGATGAGGAGAGAAGAGGAGTAGGCATCCGATTGAGAAGATATACTTCTCCCAAAAAAGGACAAAGGATGAGAGTAGCAAAGAACGAAAGATCAAGGAGATGGCGATGTTTACCATTTTGAGTGTCGAACAAGAAGATGATGAATAGTACCATGAGTAGCTAAAAACTCCTCAAACTCGGACAAGTAATACTCACCCCCAAATCGAGAACTTTAATGGTGGTGGAAAATTGAGTGCAAATCATGGAGTGAAAATTGGAATATATTTTGTAAAAATCATTTTCGTGTCATCAAATAAACCCATGTAAACCGTAATCATCCACAAAAGACACATAATATTGCGAACCACCCTTGGTAACTACAGGAAGGACCCCAAACATCGAGATGGACCAATTGAAAAGGAGAAGATGAAATAGAACTACTTTTATTAAAAGGAAGAGCGGAACATTTTAGCCATTTACAACCACGACACTTTAAATATCACTAATGGGAAAATTGCCTAAATGTCCAGACCTAACTAACATCCTCAACCGATCACTCGATGGATGACCTAACCTAGAATGCCAAATATAAAACAAAGAGGACTTATTGTTTAAACAAAAAGAAGACAATGCGAGAAGACACGTCTAGAGGAACATGCAAAGTCCAAGATATATAGTTCTCCAACTCTACGCCTCATCCCAATATCTCTCTTGGATACGGTCCCTAACACAATGAGAAGAGGAGAAAACAACATCAAAACCTAATCGGATAATTGACTAATAGAAATAAGATGAGAGGTTAGGCACATAAAATACGAGAGAAAGAGACAAATGGGAACAAGAAATAGAACCAACAGAGTGTACAGCATAGAAGAACCATTAGCAATAGTGATAGAAGAAGAAGGAGAGACACAATTATCGAGGAGAGATGCAACAGGGGTCATATGATGTGAACAACCAGAATCAAAGATCCACGAAGTATGGATATTACCTGAAGAGGATGAACCAGACAAACCGAACTGAGTGGTAGTCATAGCGGAGGCTTGGGATGAAAGATTTGGATTGGCTACCATGAAAGACTTGAATCAAACATAGATATTGGAAGATGGATCATTCTCGAAAAGGCGCAGATGAGCGAGATCTGAAAATGCTTAGCAAATGGTGAACCGGATGAACGACCCTTGAAAGTTTAGGACATGCATGTTTCCAATGACCTTTCGATGACTCATCCATGGAAACCCGAGGCTTGGGCTTACGAAATAAATGAGAAGATGGGGTGGGCAAGAGCGGAGGAGTGGCAAAAGAAGCGAGTACCATGAGCCACCTTAAACCGAAGTTTCTTCCGCATAAGCTCACGGACGCCATCCACGGAGACCGATGAAGAATAGCTCCCGAAGTGGCTCAAATTGATCACGAAGGGCCATGAGAAATTGAACAAGATGTTGTTTCTCCCGATACGTGATATAAACGGTTCCATCAAAGCAAGTGATCCCAATAAGTAGTCATTTCATTGTAGAACTCTGAATGGACTTATCTTTCGACTAATAGACATCTCAAGTTCATACTGTTTTGCAAAGTTAGACTCAAGATACATAGTCTTCAAATAGTCCCAAACTTGTTTAGAAGTAGAATACTTGGAAAAATTCATACCAATGGTAGTTTGAACTGAATTATGAAACCAAGTAAGAATTTGTGCATTTTCCTTATCCCATTTAGCAACATCGGCCTTAGTTTCTTCAGTTTCTTCCACAGGTCTAATAGTTATACCAATAACATAGTTCCACATGCCTTTACCCATTATAAAATTTTTCATCACATGAGACCAATAAGAATAATTGGTACCATCTAATTTAGTAGTAATAGCTTGCAATTTATCATCAGCCATAATTGTATACCCAAACTACAATAGATTCAAAACAGGGAGAAAGGCAGTAGATAAGACCTGAGATAATCCTAGGTCAGTGAGAGACTCAGTGACGAAGAAGATCAGTGAGATACCCAACTTAGGTCTCCGACAAATGAACTAGAGACCAAGCCTTGCAACGATCTGGCGAAGAGAGAGGAAGAGCTGCGATGGTCTGCGAAGATGGCCTTGCGAACGCGACTTTTGAAGAGAGAGGAAGAGATGCGATGGTCTGCGAAGACTACCTATGACGAAGAAGGAAGACAAAGAATGGTCGATGATGACTCGATAGGTATGCTAATGTTTGAAACTTAGCTCTGATACCATGTTAACAAAGAACATCTATTTCGTATATTTTGAATAATCATTGAGTACAATATATATAACCTAAATGAAATAAACCCTAATAATCTAATAGACGAAACTACCCTAAATGACTAATAGAAAATACAATAATCTTCACAATTCATATATATAATATATATATATACATATTTTCAATATAATAAACTTCAAACATTAAAATATTATACACTAACCATTCATTTTTACTTATTTATTTTTCATCTTATATTTTATAATTCTCATTAAGTATAAATCATTATCCACAATATATTATATTATTTATAATTTTTATTAATATTCTCATTCAACTTACAAAATTAATCCGCCACCCGCCCCACCCCCTATATGATACAGGATGGGGGCAGATTACTACGAACCCACAGTAAATCCGACCCGTGACCATCTCATCTTGGCATTCTCCTCCAGTGCCATCTCCTTGAAACATAGTTTGGTACTACAAACGTTTATAAACCTCATAAGTTGATTAGTAATAATGTTCAAGTTAAATAAATAAAGGAACCAAAAAAAAAAAAAAAAGAGGAAAGCAAACGTGTAAATTTACTATTAGAATACAATTTACAAATGCAGTTCACGTACATATTGAAATTCCCTGGAGGTTTAACTTGTTTCAAAGCAACAAATAATGCACGCACATAAAGCAAATTTGCAGTGATGTATTATAGTACTAAATACATTAATAGAAATCAGAAAACCATGTACTGTTGATATATATTCATGATTCACAGTAACATTCTGATAACCATGCAACAGCTTCCCTATACTTTTTCAACATCAACATTACAAACTGTGAGTCTACTTTTGAAGTTGATCTTACTCCAAAGAATTTGGTTCAAATAACAAATTAGGTAGGGTTCACATAACAAGTTAGAATAATTTAGCTTAATAAAGTAAAAGAGAATCAATGCCCACCTAAAGCTCACAAATAGATGTTGAAATGAGGTAGATACTTTAGATATCATATTCCCCACAAGACTAATCGGTCCTGTGCAGAATCACCAATCAATTCAACAAAAGTGGCAACCATCTAAATAATATATGCACTAAACTAAAGGATGAAATATGTTATTCACATATCCTAAAGCTAATGAAAAATAATTAATGAAAGACTCATTTCCAATTAAATCAACTGCATTCATTGGGACACTCCACATCATTTCTAATTTACTAGCCCATTCAGTTATTAATAATGAGCTAGTTTGCTGTTCAAAAAAAGGGCTAATTTGCTTCTAGAAGAAGCATCACTCCACATCATTATGGCTTGAGAATTAAATGAAAGTTTAAACATCCTAGTTTTGCTGAAAATTTTGAAAAGTAGGATGTAACCACAATGTCATGATCTATGAGACAGTGATGTACTTCAGAACGATGTAAAAAGGTACACCCAGTTTAGTCTCCATTGGATAGGGGTCTGGGCAGGGTATATTGGGTACGGAACTAACATTTGGCATTATTTGCACAAAGTTAAGGTTGAGTTCGAACCCACAACCTCTCAAGGTTGAGGGCATTTTAACCACTGAACCAATGCCCCCTTCTAAAAGTGAAAATTAAAATTCTGTGTGGTTCTCCACTCATTTAACATGTCCAGGCTCTCTAAATGACTTTTTTTTTTTTTGTGTGTGTGCACTCTCACTGCAGGTGCTTTTTAGAATATACAGAGAAGTTTATGAGAGCTAACCATTGCATTGTCAGTTTGCCAATGTTATGCAATTTGAATACACTAAAAATCAACTTAAAACAAGAATGTATAATATAATGCAAAGCTTGCCAATTTTTTTTGTCCAACTGTTCCCCAGTGTTGCTTTCATTTGCTCTTGCTGTATATACTTCCATTGTGTCTATACAAACATTTTGCAAAAGCAGGGACTTTGACCAAGCTCTATTCACTTGCACTGAAATTAATGCTCTACTTTAGCACAAAGCTCTCATATCAGCTTTTGAATGTTAGCAGACAACTATGAAAGCAATTATTTCCTGGGTCCCCCAAGTTCAACAGCAAGCAAAAGCAAACTCATCAAAATCCAAGGCACTAACTATAGTTGTTGATTAAGCTGGCCTCACCACTTCAAAAGCAAGCAATGGTTTACACGCACACCCACCCAAACCCACATCATTATCAGTATGCCTTGGATTCCTAAAATTCAATCACTTCCAGGGCAAAGGAAGTTTGTGCCTGAATCATAACACTTAGAAATTATCATTTTGGAATCTGTCAAGTATACCAACTATGCAAACAAACAAAGAGTACAAGAACATCTGAATTCATGAAACATATATACTTTTTTTTTTTCTTCTTGTTTCTTTTCAATAATTTTAGTAAATGATAATTAGATGAAAAGTGCTACAACAGTTCCCTCTAATGTTAATAATAAAATAAAATAAAAAACAAACAAACAAACAAAAAAGTCAGATATCTGATAAACTCACCGGGCCTTTTTCCGGGACTTGAAAGGGAAATTGGATGGTGGTGATGGGGAAAATTCAAACGGCAAGTGAGGCGGCTCTGCCTCGCCAGAAAGCATCCCGACAATCTCTTTCATGGTGGGACGCTTACCGGGCAATCTCTGCAAACAGAGTAGTGCAATTGTGATACAGAGCAGTGCCTGTTCGCGATCTAACGACTGAATACACGGATCAACAAGATCCAAAAGCTTCCCATTACGAGCAAGTTGACGAGCCCACGAAATAAGATTCGCCCTCTCGAATTCTGACATTGGCGAAGCCGTCACTTGCAGTGGCCTTCGACCCGAAACTAGAACAAGTAACAGAACACCATAACTGTAAACATCACACCTCTCAGAGAGCTGCCCACCACCACCATACTCAGGAGCAATGTAACAAACAGTTCCTCTCATACTGGGAGTACTACTAACACCACCACTCTTAGGTAAATCTCCACTCTGCCAATCTTGACTGTTTTTTCGACCACTTCGAAACTCTCCACTGAACCCATCTATCCACCAATCAATGCTACCCATACTACCTCTGCTCTTCCTCTTCTTTCTCTCAGGTGCCACAAACTCATCTCTCTGCCACCACAATTCACCACCACCACCACTATTTTTTAGCCCTCTTTTCTTCTTAATCTTCTTCTTTTTTGTCAATTCTTCGCAAAACTCCTCTCTCCACCATTCCCTTGGCTTTCTATTCTTCTTCTGTTTCTGAATTCTCTCCTCATCCAATGAAGCCCACCATTCTAATTTCTTCCTATGCTTCTTTTGTTCTGTTTTCACGCTACCCTTCATTGTTCCACCACCACCATCCTCTACCGAGCTCGGCGTGGCAATCCATTCGCCATTGGGTCTCTCTTTCTTTATCTCACTTCCAATCCACTCCATCACATAGTCCTTCACTCTCCCCGATTCTGACCCGATACCGCCACTATTGTCCTGTTTCCACCACCAATCTCTCCCTGACCCACTACTCTTCTTCCTCCCAATCCCTCTCCTATTGCCACTATCAACACTAGCCCTGTCAAAACAACACTCTGATACACTCGTCTTGTCCAGACCCTCCGATGGCGACAAACCCGCCTCGGTATCTGAAACCCTAACACAACCCTCCGGAGACAAATCCACATTCACAACAACCTCTTCTGTCATCACACTCTCTGTTTCTTCGAGTATCGACCCATTATCATCCCCATTCACTCTTTTACCTCCATCTTCACCACATTCCAAGAAAGTTTCAGCAATTTCATCCTCAGTAAGCACTCGAGCTAACCCAAAATCAGCAATCTTGGCATTGAAATACGCATCGAGAAGTACATTCGATGGCTTGATATCACCGTGAACTATCGGAGGATTACACGAACAGTGAAGATACTGAATCCCTTTCGCAATGTTAATCGCGATTGAAAATCTCTTCTTCCAATCCATCAACTCAGGACACTTCCGATCCAACAACGCATCTTGAAGACTCCCATTCTGCATAAACTCATAAACCAGGGCCAGTCGCCGCCGTCTACGGCGGCGCTGATCGGAGGAGAACCCGAGGATCGCCACCACATGGTCACAGCACACAGGGTCGATCTTAGAGGCAAGAGAGAGCTCATTGTTGAACTCTCTCTCACCCTGAAGAGACCCAGAAGGGTCCATGAGCTTCACAGCGATTTCCTGACCGGACTGTAGGATTCCTTTGTAAACCGACCCGAACCCACCTTGGCCGAGGCGGTTGGCGGCGGAGAAAGATGAGGTGGCGCGGCGGAGGAGGGGGTAGGAGAAGCGGTGAGGGGGCTTCAGATCCGCCGGAGCTGTGCGTTTCCGGGAGAGTTTCCGGTAAAGAATGGCGAGGAAGAAGAGACAAGCGATGGTGAGGGCTCCGGCGAGGATGGGTGGGATGAAGTTGAAATGGGGATGTGGGTTGTGGGGGGGGAGGTCGGTGGGTGGTTCCGGCGGCGCCGGAAAATCTGGGAATGGTGGTGGTTGTGGGCGTGAAGGCATTGTTGGACAAAAATGAAGAAAACGAAGAGTGAATATATATGTATATATAATGTGTGTGTATGTATAGGTTAGAACTGGATTTGCAGAGAGATAGAGAGAGAGAGAGAGAGAGAGAGTATAAGGTGGAAAGAGACTAGAGAGAGAGAACAGAGCTAAGCGAAGAAGACGACGAGAGGATACGCAAGCAGAGAGTAGTGAACAACACCGACCCAGACTCTCTCTCTCTCTCTCTCTCTCTCTACTAGCTTTGTATTTGGGAGTAAAGTTAGAGTGACGAAGCTGTGAGTAGAATGACGCATGAAAGTAGTTAATCAATTGAGGGTTTGAGAAGTTAATATTTTAATAAGTTATTTTAATTTTTGATTATTTTAATAAGTTAAAATTTTTACGTTTAAAAAAATAATTAAATTTTTTTATAATTTGTTAAAATATTTATAAAAAAATAAAATAATTATAAATTTAATATAATATTTTATTTTATTAATTTTTTTTTCTTTAAATTTTAGCCTAAGAAAAGTGAAAAAAAATTTGGCAAACACCTCCAGAGTTGACTAATGGATTGTTGCTTCGGAAACGGAAATAACTTTAGCTACAGTGCATTACCGGCTCGTGGGCCTACTATGGTTTCGTATTTCGATAAATGTGTTTTTGGGGAAATTATAAAATTATTTTTTTTTTTTATAAAAAATAATGAATTTAACTAATAAATTAAATTTTAATTTTTTAAGAAATTCATTATTTTCACTTTATTTTATTTCAAATAATTTTTATTTTATTTTATTATACATAGTTACATTAATATATTTTTACATAAAATACACTCTTTAAAAAAATCAAAATTTTAAGAGTATTAAATGTAACTATATATATTAAAAATAAAAAAATAAATATTTTTGAAATAAAGTGGAATGGGAGTAGCAATTTTCTTTTGGAAAATGACTTCGAAAAAATTCGAGAGGGAGAGAAGAGAAGGAGGAGAGGAAGAAGGAAGGAGGTCGCTGGTGGCTGGTGTGTCTTGTCGCTTTTGCCTGCACCGCCGCGCGCGCCCGCACCAACCCACACAGTGCACCGCCACACCCTTCGCCCCACGCCCTCACTGCCGTGCTGCTGTCTCTTTGGCCCGGCCGGCCCTCACGCCACCCCACACCCAACGAGGCCCCTCCACCCCGATTTTATGGCCCCTCCTCCTCTTCCCCCCTTCTTCTTCTTCTTCTTCTTCTTCTTCTTCTTCTTCTCCCTTCGTTTTCTTCTTCCCGATCTGCAACAAAGAAAAGAAAAAAAAAAAAAGACTCGACACCAAAACGACGTCGTTTTGGTGTCGAGCCGTATTCCTTGAGCAACGTAGCACTTCCGTTTTCTTTTTTAATTGTTTTTTTGTTGATAATGCTAAATGATAACAGTGGATATAGACTAGAAGTGTGATGGACAAGAGTGATATTAAGGTTAAGTTTGGCATTCTTAAAATAAGTTAAAAAGTTAAAAAGTCGCTATCTTATTTAAGTTATATCATTTTATTTAAGTAATATCACTTTTTTACCACATCATTTCAAACTCAACTCATATTTTATAAAAAGTCAAAAAGTGTATTTATTTAGAACATCCCAAACAATAAGCTGGAAAAAGAGATGGAGCGATTGTAGTGGATTGGGAGAGAGGAGCGGTGGTAGCGGTAATGGTGACGGTGACAGAAAATAGCTAGTTGTCAAAGGGAAAAAAATATGATTAAATTGTTTAAATTATTCATTCTCTTTTAATTATAACTAACCGGTACAAACAAATGGTTAAATTGATACAATTTTAAAAGTTTAAAACATTTAAATTAAAATAATTAAAAAATTAAGATTTGATTTGTTACTAAAATCAAACGTTATAATTTTATTTTGTTGTTGTAACTTTTCTTATATTTTAAATTTTTAATATTTAAATTATTTATAAATAAAATTAATTTAATAATCATGATATGCCGTCTTTATTTTTTTTAAATGAACAATTTGTTTTTAGAATGTGGTTCAATTTTATGAATACAAAGATAACAAAATTATATGTCTTATTTAATAATATATTTTATTTATATTTTAAGTTTTAGTGTGTAAATCATTCATAAAATAAATTGATTCAATTATGATAATTACATAATTTTGTTGTTTTTGTATTTAAAAAAATGAACAATCTGTTTTTAAAATATTGAGGCTCCATTTGGCAAGAAGGTTTGGGACTATTTTAGTCACAAAAGATAAAATAGGCTATTTTAATCACAATAAATAAAACATCACATTCAACACATAATCATTATATTCTTTTCTTACAAAAAAAAATATTAAAAAGTCAAAAATACTAAAAAGTTAAAAAAAATTTCCCAAACTAAATTTTTTAATCCAAACTAAAATATTTTAAAAAATCAAAAAACTAGAAAATTAACCAACTTTTCAAACAGAGGCTGAGTGAGTTCAATTACGATGGTAGTGAACTGGATATTGAGTGAGTTCAATTACGATGGTAGTGAACTGGAAATTTGATCTGTACTATCCAATGGATACTTAAAGGTAGTTGTCTACTTTTGTGTCTATTTTGTTTATAATAAGCTACAGAAACCAAGAATCATTGATCTTGCATTGTCCTAACATATAGTTGCATTGGTTGGTGGTCAAGTGGCGATTGAAGCTTGACTTGGTAGGAAGGACCACGGTTCGATTCCCCGCATCGCCAATTGGGAGGGGATTTGAGTCTAACCATCCAAAACTACTCCCCGAATCCGGATTAGTCGGCCTAAGGGTCGGATACAGGGTGGTGAACCAAAAAAAAAAAAAAAATAAAGTATCTGATTTGGGTGATGCCACCTAAGCCTCACCTAGCTGTGACATGTTTGGTGGCTCTTCAAGTCTGGGTGTTGGTATGATGAATGATGGTCAGATGGATATCCCCAATCTCATTCTTTAGTTATTTATTTTATTAGATGCAACACACATTTCATTAGAGGTTCAGAATTACTAAGTGCCAACTTACCCATGCTCTTCGAGTTGCATGTATTTTTTTTAGAAAAATGACGTAAACCACTAATGAGTGATTGCACTAGCACTATTAAAATAAGTATTTTTTGTGACTGTTATAAGCCGTCGTAAATAATAAAAAAACAGTCGCAAAAGACTTTTTGCGACGGCTCATGCGACGGCAAATGAGGGTCGCGAATGTGGGGGTGGCAAATACTTTTTGCGACCGCAAAATAACAGTCGCAAACTATTTGCGACTGCCTAACCTATTTTTTGCGACTACTATTTTGCCGTCGCAAAAAAAAAAAAAAAAAACACTTTTAGCCACTATTTTTTTACTGTCACAAATAATTATTTTTATAATAAAATCATATACATTTGCTATAATAAAAAAATCAATTGCAAGCACCTAACAATTTTTTTTAATAAAACATAACAAAATTAACAAATTAATTTAAATTCATAATAGAAATACTAACCTATTCACATATAAGTGTGCAAACAAAATATAAACTTTCATATATGCAAAAACAAATATCCATCAACCATCCTTAAAATATATTGTACTAAAAGATTCAAGTCCTCAAATAAAATAAAATAAAAAAGAGCAACATAATCTCAGTTTGGCTCCCAAACATCACCCGCTCAATTATATCAACTACTCCCTCAACAAAACCTGCAAAAACATATACACGTTACTTAAAAATTTAATGCAGTTTAGCTTGAAATAATAAAAATAAAACTATTTCAAAAGAAATTGTCAAGAGAAAAATAGAAAGATTCATTCTCTAAATTCTTTTGCTTGGAGTAAATTACAAAAATATAGATGCCAATTCATAATTTGCACAAATAAATAGACAAGAAAATGGTCACCCAATCCAATCAGATTAATGAATAAACCAAAGAATTTGAAAAATGAACATAATCAACATAATCTTTGTCCTAGCATAGATTAATACCAAAAGGAAACAACAAGAAGAAATTTGACTTCACTATTTAGAAGTTCACATCAAGTTTCTGACTTTACTATGTAATTCAAGAATTTGCAATGAAGAATTTTGGAAACCGTTCATCAAAAACAAAGAGGTGCTGTGAAAGAGTAATCCCACTAGGTTTATTTGAGAGTGCCCATGACAACATGATGCAAACATCTCTTTGTTTCATTGTATATTAGATTTGAATATTGTGTGACTTCACTATGTAATTCAAGAATTTGCAATGAAGAATTTTGGAAACCGTTTATCAAAAACAAAGAGGTGCTGTGAAAGAGTAATCCCACTAGGTTTATTTGAGAGTGCCCATGACAACATGATGCAAACATCTCTTTGTTTCATTGTATATTAGATTTGAATATTGTGTATGGGCGCGCGCGTGTGTGAGAGAGAGAGGCAGGGAATGAGAATTAATGGAAAAGTAAGCACCAAAAAAAAAGACACTAATTTTTCACGGAGTAAAATAAAATTCTGCAAGGAAACGGTTATGGTTTATGCTTATACAAGTGTAATGGTAAGTAAGAGCACATACAGAGAACTTCTGCAAGGAAACTTGACCATCAGTAGCTTTGTTCGGATCCCCAAAATATTGGGCTGATGAAATAGATTTTGCGTTAGAGAACTTCTTCCTCGCTTCATCGGTTTCCTCAATCTGACAATTATAACATGCAAACAATAAATATAGAAACACATACATTGAAAGTGCAAACCAACTGCCAAAACCAAATTGGACCAAAATAAGTGCGATGTGTCACAAATACAAGTCCTCCTTATCATATTCCAACTTGGAGTGAAGAAACAAAGAAAAAAAGAAGACAATAGGATATCCCGAGACAAAAAAAAAAAAAAGAATTAAATACCAAGGACCCTCTAGCTCATGAATGAAAAGTTCAAAGGTGCTCAATCAATTTTCGTAATGGTTCTAAAAGGACCACTTTATATCTGCATTCACTATAAAAGATCGTAATTATGGCCAAAGCTCTTAGTGATGTTAGCTTGTGGGTTCCACTATTTCTTGGCATGCATTACCATGAAGAAAGCATCTTAAAACATGAGCTACCAATCTGTAGCCTTGTAGGCATAGACTAGTAACTTCATAGTTCCTCGACTCACTACGACAAGAAATTCACCAAATTGATGGAAAGAAAGACAAAAAGACATTTCGTAAGCAATACTGAAGTTGTAGGAGAACACAAAACACAATACAGTCTCATCAATATTAGACAAATACAACTTTGGGCCACAGCCTTCATACAACCTTTCCCCTTCAAGCAAAACTGATATCACAAATCAACATTCACACTAGTTATGTGGCACGTATAAAATGTGACTATTAGAGAAAAGATAGAGATTGCTACGTTTTAGCTCCATGAAATTAAACCCCATGAGGAGAAGCACATAATTAAACATGTGATGTCAACCAAGACGTCAAAATATTAAGATTCATTAAAGCTCCCCAATCTAATAAATGAAACAAGGGGAATGCATGTATCACCATCAAATGCATGATATAACACCCAGAGCTTCTTCCTCCTTTCAAAATACCTGAGTGCCAGAAAAAGTAGCTTCTTGTAATCAGGATCAAGGGTGAATAATAAGTAAATAATTGTGTCTTAAAAAAATATTTAGATAGATAGTTTGTAGAGAGGGTGACTAGTGAAAAATGAAATCTTGCTCAATAGAATGGGAAAACATGCATTTCTACATTCTTGTGTCAAGTTTTAGTAAATGATGAGTGAATGACAAATTGTACTTTCGACACCAGAGAAAAAGCTAGGCAATGAAAGAGTAAAAGCATACTAACAAGATTTTAAAGGAAAAATTAATTAAATTAGGAAACACTAGATTCTATCCAAATTCGCCCAAAAAAATAAAAATAATAACATTTTAGTGATATGTCTAGAAATGCCTAGAATAGGCATCAACCATGTTGCCTCCTTGATTTTCATTCCTCAATAAGAAAGCCAGTAAAATCTTACTAGAAAATGGTTAATTGACTGAAATACTTCTTCAAGCCTTATGGCCTCCAAATAAGTTGGAAGAGAAAAATAAAAGTGACCAAAGAACAAACTAATAAACCAGGCAAAAGACAATAATTCACCTTTCCCTACTAAAAAAACACCATGGTGACACCCACTGATGGTTTACAATGCGGAAGATTTGAAATTATCACCTACTCCAATAAGCTAATGGTAACAATATTTGATTTTTGCCAACCTTATTTTGTTAACTATAACAAAGATTAGTTTCTTATCACCTTAGGATTTGCTACTTAAACTATGATAAAGATTCCAAATACAGGAAAAAATATAAGAAAATAATATAAAAAGAAAAATGGATCAACCAAGTCCAAGACAGAAAAAGGATCATCCAGAACTTCTTGGGGTCACCCATAACATAACATGTTAATGCCCAAAAATAATCAGGCCTCTAGGTGACATCACGGGTACCTTCCTTTAAGTAGGTCAACCTCATGACTTTTATCTAATCTAAGTTTGGAAGAAAGCTATACAACTAGTATCTATGAAGATCAACATAATTCAGAAAGTTTGGTACAAACCTACATTACAAGAGCAGTTCCTAGATAGCTCTGAACAAACATAAGCATGTTTATATGATAATGATAAATAAATAAATAACAGAGTATAAGCAGAACATGTATACTGAGATACCAAAACACACCTGGATGTAATTCTCATAGCACCACTGTGTTGAGTAGTTGGTTTCTTTCCGAGGCTAGACCTGAAAGAATAACACAATACACAGTAAGGTAAATCAGTTCTTTCAGAACATGAGCTCAAGAACTTGGTACTACACGTCATGTCATTCCGTGATTACTGGTAAAAATGCAGTGAGAAGATCAATTATGACAATTTGTTAGACTGCATGAACATCATCCAAATTCACATCTTCATTTTCTCCTTGTGATTTTGATATGCATACACAAAGTAAAAGTTAGACACTCAAATGATGTGTCAAAAAATAAGAATGGACAGAGAGACTGACATCTTTGAAAAGTTAGAGAGCACCATACAACCTTCTTAAACAAGCTCATTTTATAGACCACTTGCAACAGTTTATTTCACACTGTTTTTCCCTAAGGTTCTAACAATACATTGCTTTTGGAAAATTCATATTAAAACAGTTTTGAAAACCTCTTATTAGCGATCTAGAAATTCCAACAATAATTTCAAGCAACCAAACACTTTCAAAACCAAGCCAATTCAAACAATTGCCCTTCCATATAGCTCTAGATTTTACAAGCTTTCCTTAATCATCACTATTCCTAATTCATGAAACTACCTAGCATACCTGTGTGTTCAGGCAATTGAATCAACAATTCTGGATCAACACAACACAGATGGCTATAATAGCTGAAATCACAGTAGAAACAATAAGAGTTGAGAGAGATTGTTCCAAGAGGTTCAAACACCTCTATTGTTTTTAAGAACGAATGAAATTCAACAGAATATTGAAATTCAACAAAAAAATGAAAAGGAGATAACTAAAACCTCCAAGTCACAAAATATTGAAAATATTAAACACAGCTAATAGATAAAATGAAGAGAGAGAGAGAGAGAGAGTTGGATTCATTCATAGAAATTAGACTTACCGATTATAAATCGATCAAAATCTTCAAATCTTCATCAATAATCGATCGAAATCTTCAAATCTTCATCAACTATTGATCAAAATCTTCAAATGAACAATAAAATTTAGATGAAGAGTCCAAAGACAGAGTCGAGAGAGAGAGAGAGAGAAAGAGAGAGAGCATACCTTTGGAGATCGGTCTTCAGGGGAAGAGAGCAAAATGGGTTTGGGAAATAAGAGTAAAAGAGGATAGGGAAAGTTTTATAAGATTTGGGTTTTTTTTTTTTTTTTTTTTTTTTTTTTTTTTTTTTTAAGTTAGGTCAGAATACGATTGAGCATTAAATTAAAATAAAATGACATTTTAATGTAAAAAGTGGTTTTTTTGCGACGGCTAAACAATCCGTCGCAAAAAAAAAAGACGCAAAAAGTCATATTTCTAGTAGTGTAGGGATGTGGCAGTGGGTCCCACTCACTGTCACATGTGTTTTGTGTCTTAGTTTTTTATTTTATTTTTATTTTTTTGGACTTGCCACATCATTAGTGATGATATTAGTGGTAGAAATTTAGTAGTATGTAGCATGGCTGTTTTTTTATAATTGTAAATGCAATATTATTTAATAAAATATTAATGAATATTATGTTTTTGTTGGCATGAATATAATGATGTTTTTGGACTAGATTGATAATGTTTACTTGAGCGCAATTTACGTTATATTTTTATTTATGAAAAATATGTACACCTGATATGTTTTGTTATTAAGAATTTTTTTAATTTGAATTTTAATTGTTGGTTTGGATAGTATATGTATTTGTTGAATTATAATATGTTTATGGATTCTTATTTTCTTTGATATGTACGGTTAATAATCAAGTTTTGTATATGGTTAAAAATTAAATGCTACAAGTTGTGGAGAAATAATTTTATTGAATGGTTGAGAATTGAATGAATGAATAATTTTGTATATACACAGGTTACAGGTAACGCAAAAAATATTACAGAACAAATTATAAAAAGTAAATGAGACTTTTTAGTGACTAAACAAATATTATATGTTGGCTTTTGGCTACTAAAATTTTAGTCATCAATTGTCACAAAGTGAAATTTTTGGCTACTAAATTTTTAATGGCCAATTGTAAAAAGGAAATTTTTGATTATTAAATTTTTAGTCGTCTATTTTCAAAAAGTGAAACTTTTGGCTACTGAATAGTTAGTCGCTAAACATACATAGGCCCTATTTGGTAAGATTTATTTTCAACTTATTTCAGCTTTTAGCTTAATTTAAGTTATTTTGATGTGTTTGGTTCAGCTTAATAATATAGCTTATAACTTTTTGTAAATCAAAAATCAACTTATTTTTTGAGTGGGGGAGAAGAAGCTTAATTTATAAGTAAAAAATCAGTTTATGTTCACAGTTATGAGCTATAAGCTGTTAGACTATAAATTATAATCAATTTGCCACAGCTCTACCAAACAGGGCCATATTCAAATTGGCTACTAAATAATTTAGTCACTAAAAGTAAAAAATATATATTTAATTATTTAAAAAAAATATATGGCGACTAAAGTTTTAGTCGACAATAAATCACTTTTGGGTATCAAAAAAATTTTAGTTACCGATTGTTTTTTCGACAAACTGTTAGTGACCAAATAGACGACTAAATATATTAGTCATCAAAAATAATTAACGATTAAAAATAAAAATTAAATTTTAATCATCAAAAATAAAATTTCTAAGAATTGTTGATGTGCCTAAATTGATTCCAACACTTTGTTATCAAAATCAAGTGTATGAGTAAAGAAAGTTAGATGGGAAGGCAGGTGGCATCACATGGCTGCAAACATTACACATTATTTTTTTTTATTAAATATGTAAGTTAGTTTGGTATCTTATAGCAACGGTAAATTAGATATTTGGTACAATTTATATTTGATGTGAACCA
Source organism: Camellia lanceoleosa (assembly GCA_025200525.1). Classification (NCBI taxonomy): domain Eukaryota; kingdom Viridiplantae; phylum Streptophyta; class Magnoliopsida; order Ericales; family Theaceae; genus Camellia; species Camellia lanceoleosa. The sequence goes on from CM045760.1 coordinate 25,200,904, forward strand.
AAACTATCACTGTCTAACCGATTCCCTCACGACTAGTCTAGAGTGTAGTGTGTGTAATGTCAATAAAAAAATTAAGTCAATTTATATAATATGTCAACCAAGCTCACTAAAATACTTTTAGACCTCAGTGGGGGAGGTCATAGTTCACCTTTTTTTTCAATTGTTATTTTTCAATGCATTGTGTTTGTAATTTTTTTTATATAGTTTGTTAGTGTTTGGGACTTGATAAATTATTTTTTAGCAATTATTATGTTTGGCGGGTAGGAGTGGAGAGGCTGAATAAAAATTTTATTTTAAATATTTTTTATTTTATTCTTTGGGTATGTTAAAAAAGAAGAATATGATTCTCAAACTTCCATTGAAAGTCCACAAAAAAAATTATTTTGTTGTTTAAAAAATAAGCCAATAAATAGTTAGGAAAATTAGCAATACATCTTCCATATAGTTTGGATAGTAAGAGAGGTCGAAAATAATTTTTCTTCCTACTTGAGATCGCTCAGTGTTATTATTTTAGTAGCTTAAGTCTTTTATTCCATCTTTTACATTGTTTAAGTGATTTTAAAATTTAATTATTTCTTATTTAAATCTCTATTTTTTGAAAAATGTATATTTTTATATTCCTATTGACAAGATATTTCAAACAACATTCATAAGTAATATGAAATTTTGAAGAAAAAAATTTATGAAATTTTACTGACTTCCTAACTTGGTCATCGAAATTTCTTTGACCAACCAAAATTTCACTAACTTAGGTCAATGAAATTTTATTAACTTGGTCATCGAAATTTTACTAAACTTAGATTGATTTGGTTATCGAAATTTCACTAACCAATCGAAATTTCATTAACCTAAAACATTGAGTTATCTTAGGTCAGTGAAATTTCATCAGCCTTTTTTTTAGAATTTTGTATACATCATGGATCTTATTTTGCAAATCTTAATGAAATGATTCCAAAAATATAAATTTTATATAAAACAGAGATCTAAATAAAAAATTATAGAATTTTCAAATTTTCAAATAAATTTAAAAAGTTATAGAATTTTGTCACAATATGTTTTGGAAGACTTAAACTAATATATAAAATTGTGTTATCCTTACCTTTCTAACAACATATTAGGAAGATCTTAAACCAAAAACCTTAAAAAAGTTGAGACTAAAAAATTCAATTCATTTGGTTTATTCATAATTTTTTTTAACTTTTTAATTGACTTTTTAAAATGGCTAAAGTTATTCTTTTTTCACGAGAACTATGTATGCCAAATAACTTTTTAAAAAAGGGTTTGGTTATGGTGTGCAACTTACACCTACACCTTATACCTTACACTTACACCTTACACTTACACCTTTTGTGAAAAATTAAACCTTACACTTACACCTTTTTTGAGGTTGCACACCATATGCAACCCACTTATACCTTACACCTTACACTTACACCTTATACTTATACTTACACCTTACATTTACACTTTTTGTGTTAGTGACACATGGTGTGCATTTGCACACTTAAAAAAACTCCTTTAAAAAAATGACCCTTTGTAGGCCATGCTAAACGAATCCCAAGACATTATTAATTATCACACTACGGCTAGTCTCATTTTATGGTTTTTTATTTTTTATTTTTTTAAAAACAAAAATGTGGTTCTTAGTTTGGTTCCAAACAATATTAGATTATTACACTAGTGGGATCTTATTCTCACCTCTCATGGAAGTTTCACACTTTTAGAAGAATGCAGCACATTTAAGAATAAAATAAATAAATAGACTTACAAATTTTATAGCTCTACTTTCATTGTGAATAGAGGATAAAAAATGCGATAGAAAATGGTTTGTCTAATCTATTGTTATAGAAGATTATTAATTAAAATAAAAACTTGAATTACATTGACATATGAAAATAAATATAAATATTACTAATGAGATTTCTGATAGTAAAATACCCACTTCTACAATTTCATTCTTGCAATCCAAACACAATTTCAAAAGAATAAAAATAAAAATTGATAATACAATGAGTCCTCGTGGATGGACTGGACCGATCCAAGCTCCTCGAGCCCACTGGATAACCTGCAAACAAGTTCAATCGGGGAACGGGGTAGTCCCCCGGCGAACCCTCCGGTGTAGGAATTAGAGGAGGTGATAACGTAGAAGAAATGTAGAGAGAGAGATAGGAGATAGAAAAACTTAACCTTCTTCTTTTCCTTGAGTTTAGCTTATATCCAACTGTAATCATTTCGCTGTCTCTGTCGTTCTGATTGTCCCCGCCGAAAGCTTGAGGCGTGGTTCGCCTTGTTCAGGGCGAGGGGGTGTGATTCCGGCTGAGAGGTGTTGTCGCAATAAATGCTGTGATGGGCTGCATTAATGGTGATGTCTTTAGGCAATAACTTTGCGATCTTTGTCTGGCCGACGCGTTCGCTTCTGGCCGCCACTTGTCCGGAAGCATCTTTGGTCTTTCCTGTCTAGTTGGACTCCAGCTGTGTTGGGTTTGGCCAACCGGGTTGTATAATGGGGTTTGAATGGTGGGCCGTGGGCTCTATGGGCCTATCCCTGTCAGTAGTCCCCCATTCCCGAGTGCAGCTTTAGTCCAACGGGAATAATAATAGTAATGAGGGTAAATTTGATCACGTGCGGGCCGAACCGACCGTGAGGTGGTTGACCGTGAGGAGAGACCGATCGTGAGGGTGGCCGGGCGGAGGGGGGCCGACCGTGAGGGTGGCCGAGTGGGAGGGCCGACCGTGGGGGTGTCCGAATGAGAGGCCGGCCACCGAGGGTGGTCGAAATGAGGGCCGACCGTGAGGGTGACCGAGTGGAAGGGCCGACCGTGAGGGTGACCGAGTGGGAGAAGCCGACCGTGAGGGTGGCCGAGCGTCAAGCGTTGGATCGAGTGAAACGTTAGGGTATTATTATGGGCATTGATGGGACGGTTTGGCGGAAGATTTGAAAAAGTTTTCAAACCGCGAAAATTAATTGGGATCCTTGGAATACGGCAAACCGTGGGTTTTTGGTGTCATACGATTCACCTACTTGTTTACAAAAACTCAAAATATCCAAAGTATCAATTCGCCGTTGCTCACGATACCCCATTAAAATATACTGCGATTTCGAACTCGCATCCGGTTATTCGCAAATACGCTTTAGCAATGGCGCAGAAGGGACCGAATGTGAGGATGGATCCGCTAGGAGAGGACGATCTTTGTGGAGTCGGGCGCAGAAGATAGATCGATGAGGTGGAGGTGCCATCGGTCGGAGCCGATCGGCCAGTGGAACCGGATCACCGCACTCGAGGTGATAGGTCCATTATAACGCGGCGGAGTTGGAGGCTATCGCGAGAGGTACCAGATTCCGGCGGAAGTGGAGTTGGTGGTGCCAAAGTCCTGAGCCGCCATCGGACGTGGTGGGAGTTCTCTCTCGAGGAGGCGAAGGGTGGCTGCGATTGCCGCCATGATTGTGGTGGATGTGTAACCGTTTAGACATGGCACCAGGACAGTTGATGCCCAATTCATGGAAGATTTTGTTGTCGTGTGCAAGCGCCTGGCCGAAGGCAATGGAGGGGGGGGCCATGACAGCGGACGAATTCTTTTGCTGCTACAAAGCGTCAGGGCAGCAGGAGACTTGGGTAACCCTACAGGCCGTGGCAGGGAAGGGCTTGGTGGCAGGGTTGCCAACCTCGATTAAGGGTTGGAGGCATAGGTGGTTCTATATGTCTAACTCTGGTGGGGCTGGGCACGCAAGACGCGTGGAAGGTGCCACCAAGTTTGTGGAGTCGAAGGAGTGCGGTGATGGAGGAGAGGGTAAAAAAGGTGAAGGAGTGGAGGGAGAGGGAGAAGGTTAGGTGGGACGAGCTGGTGCAGCCATCTGCCCTGTTTGAGGCGGGGTTGGGACCACAACCGGTCGGGGGGGATCTCGACCGAGCGGAGTTGGAGGCCAAGAGAAAGGCACAGGAGGAGGAGGATCAGGCTATGCTACTTAGGGCTCAGGAATTCATGGAGGGTCAAGCCGACCTCCTCGGTCGATGGTGAGGAGAGGATTCGCCTCGGCCAAAAGCGTTAGAGAGAAAGGATTGGAGGAGTCTGCTCCACGACTGCTTCCAAAAGACCCTCTGAAGGAGAGGTCGCTGAAGGAGATGGAGGCACTGGGGGTGGGGAAGAAGAAAAAGAGGTTGAGGCGAGGTGGGGAGGAGCCAGCCCAGAAAAAGAGGAAGGAGGTAAGGGTAGAAGAGGCCAGCCTGGCCAAGCGAGTGGAGGGTGGGGAGGTGGAACAGGCCCCAGAAGGGGCGGTCGTCTCAGCTGGGGGAGAAGTCCTTGTGACAAAGGATACCCCCGAAATGGCGATAACCAGTCCGACAGTGGACGTGGGAGAAGGCCCAGAGAACAAGTAGAAATTTGGGTTGGCTAGGGCTGACCCAAGTGTGAGGTTGGGGAAGACCTCAGTGCTGCCAACAGAAGTTAGGTTGGTTGGGGTTGAGCCCAGTGAGAAGGAGCAGACTCAAAGGGGCTCTACACCGCAGGAAAGGGGAGCTAGTCTGGGGGCCACGACTTACCATGCTCGTGCAGTAGCTGGGAAACTGGAGGGAGATGGAGGCCCAGCGAGGTCGGGGGCAGACCGCTTAGTCAAGATTGTAGACGAAACGGCTCTGCGCTCAGCCTGTATGTTCAACGAGGCCGACTTGTTCAGGGGGTTATGCTCCGCCCAAATGGAGGTAACTACCCTAGCAGGGGCTCTGCTGAGGAAGGTCAGAAATGCTAAGGTGAAGACCGATCAGGCCAAGGCAGAGCTGGCTAAATTGAAGATGGAGAGTGCAGAGTGGAAAATTGCCCACGCCGAGCTGCAATCAGTCAAAGTGGATCTGGAAGACACACGCCGTCGGGTGGTGTCGCTGGAATTCCAGCTGTCTGGAGAGCAAAAGAAAGTGGAGGAGGCCCACAGAGCGTGTGCCATTGCCGTCGAGCGGCATGAGGAGGCCATGAGCGACAACGAAAAGCTCGTCGAGAAGGATGATCTGAATCTGAAGGTTGAGGCTCGCAAAAAGAGGTGGGGATGAGCGCTAGGCGCTGGAGCGAAGGAGAACTGTTGAAACAGTTTGAGGTAGAAAAGGAGAGTTGATCGCAGAGTGGAGGTGGAGAGCCAAAGCTGCGGTGACAAGGAGGCCCTACAAAAAGAGGAACGAGGAGAAAGGCGGCGGCCTCGAAGGGCGGCCTACCCTGACCTTTGTGTTGCAGCTATTACTCAATTCAAAGGGTCTCCTGAGTTCCAGGTGGCGATTGATGCAGATTCTTTGCCAAATTTGAGGATGGGGTCCGTGGTCTTGGGTCATCAAGGACGAATCTTTGGGCGAGGCAGTCTGAAATCATTAGCGCTTCAAAGAATCGACTACTATAAGCACGAAATGGTGAAATCTTGGGACGATGGTTGGAAGATGTTCAAGCACAAGGCGGAGGAGCTGTTTCAGACTTAGACACAGTGGTGTGGTGATTGGAGAAGATGACGAGCCTGCACTTCACCGGACGAGGGGTTGAAGAAGTCGACCTCATCTCAAGCGAGGAGGAGTGACTTGCATGATCGAGAGACTTAGGAGTCTTTGTTTTCTCTTTGTATACATTTTTGTTTTCGTTTTGTTTTGGAAGTATTGTAATAAATGGATGTGTACATGTTTTTGAATGAATAAAATGGTTCTAGTCGATGAATAAATTGTGAATAGACTTTGTGTAATAAATTGTGTTTCTGTCTCTGTTTGAGTTGATTTGGTCTTGATTGAAGGCTTGTATCTTAATAACATGACTTAGTGTCGTATTACCTTCAAAAGGTAGATGGAATGTGAAGTTGAAGATGTGATTTGCAAATGAAATGTGGGCAGACATCTTTAAAATATGGACTAAGTGTCAAAGTACCGTGAAAGGGTGGATTGAAATGTGATGTTTGAACATGTGATTCGGAAATGAGACGTGGGCAAACCGCTTTAAAATAAGACTAAGTGTCGAATTGCCTTAAAAAGTAAATGAAATGTAGTGTTGAAGATGTGATTTGCAAATGAAATATAGAATATGACTAAGTGTCAAAATATGTTGAAATTGTGGTTAAGGGTCGGACCATGACTGAGTGTGTTGTTTTATGAGCCTTCATTCATAGGTCTGACTGGGGTTTGTGACAATGCTTAGGTTGGACTGAGGTCTTTGAACGTGCTTGGTCTGGCCGAGGCTGGTGCTCAGACTGAGGCTTCTGAAAGTGCTCAGGTCGGACTGAGGCTTCTGAAAGTGCTCAAATCTGGCTGAGGCTTTTGAAGGTGCTCAGATCGGGCTGAGGCTTTTGAAAGTGCTCAGGTCGGACTGAGGCTTCTGAAAGTGCTCAGATCTGGCTGAGGCTTTTGAAAGTGCTCGGTCAGACTGAGGCTTCTGGAAGTGCTCAGATCTGGCTGAGGCTTTGGAAAGTGCTCGGTCTGGCCGAGGCTTTTGATGCTCCTGCAAATAAAAGTTTTATGGAAGCTACATTCAGACAAAGTAATTATAGAAGGTGGGCACGCCAATCGATACTTGTATTATGTACTGAAAAAGGGAAATACAATAATTTCGCCAATACAAAAATAAGGATTCATTGATAGTAACGCTTCAGATGTTCAGCATTCCAGGGATGGGGAAGGTCTCGGCCGTCCATGTCTTGAAGTCGGTAAGTGCCGTCATGGCCGGGCCTTCACCACATAGGGCCCCTCCCATTTGGTCGCTAATTTGCCCTCGGTTGGATTTTTTGTGGCAAGAGTTGCCTCTCTCAAGACAAGGTCACCAATAGAGAACTCCCGCGGTCGGACTCTGCGGTTGTAGTGTGTCCTCATTTTCTGCTGGTAGGAGGCCAATCTGACAGCAGCAGTCTCTCTGAGCTCCTCAATGAGATCCAGGTCTGCTCGACGGAGTTCTTCAGCTGAGGCGAGATCTGGATGTAAGACCCTGGGGGTGGGCAGACCGACTTCTACAGGAATGACCGCCATATGCTGTTTAAAAGGGTCTCCCCAAGAGGAGTTCGAGCGAGAGTTCGATAAGCCCAGGGTACATGTGGTAGTTCCTCAGCCCACAGGCCTTTGGCAGCCTCAAGCTTAGTTTTGATGATCTTTAGGAGAGAGCGGTTGGTGACCTCAACTTGACCGTTTGCTTGGGATGACCGGGAAGAGAAGCATGGTTGAATTTGGAGGTCTGTACAAAATTTCTGATTTGGCATTGTCGAACTGCTTGTCGGTTTGTGATGGCCTGAGGGATACCGAATCTGCAGACGATCGATTGCCAGATAAACTTGGTGGTGTTCCGCTCGGTGATTGTGGCAAGGGGTTCTGCCTCGACCCACTTGGTGAAGTAATCAATAGCAACAATTGCGAACTTGGTCTGGCCTCGACCAGTAGGAAGTGGACCAACCAAGTCGATACCCCATTTGGCGAACGGGTAAGGGCTGCAAAGAGTGATCAACTCAGCGGGGGGAGCATGGGGGATGTTGGCGAAGCGCTGGCACTTGTCGCATTTCAGGACGAAATCAGAGGCATCTTTGTTGAGGGTCGGCCAGAAGTAGCTCGCGAGCACTTTTGTGCGAGAGACCGCCACAATGATTCCCACAGATCCTTCGTGGATTTCGCATTACATAGGTTGCTTGGGCGGTGAGACATCGCAGTATGGTCGTGAGAAACCGCTTACAGGCCGTAACGCCGACCAGAGTGTAGTTGGTCGACCGACTCGACCTTGGCGACCGCTGATGGCCATCTGGGAGTCCGCCAGTGGTCAAGAAAAGGAGGATGTCGTATGCCCAAGGTATGGGTTCTGTGTGGAGGACTTCCACTTCTTGCAGGTCGGGTGAGATGACTGGGTGAGTCAGGTACTCGAGGCGGACTCCATGGCGGAGGCCGGATTGGTCGGCGAAGCAGTTGAGCCATCTCATCTGCTGGAGTTTTCCGCCCTAGGTATGTGTCCGATCCGAAGGTGTTGAAGAGACGGACAAGGAGTGCCATGTCCTGTAAGTCCGCATCGTGGTATCCTTGGCATCGAATTCACCCGTGATCCGCCGACGATAAGTTGGGAGTCAAACACTCGATGTGGCTAACACCAATGTCTTTGGCTAGACGAAGTCCGCTATCAATGCTTCAGATACTGCCTCATTGTTGCTGGCCGCAAACAAGAAGCGGAGGGCACATTTGAAATAACCCCCTTCGGGGGATGTGAGGAACAGGCCAGCCCGGCTTCCATCTCTGTGAGTGGGGCCATCAACATGGAGTGTCCAACAAGGCGGATCTTCGTGTTACGTGGAGTCGGTGCGGTGGAAGGTTAGCGGTTGGATTTGGATTGGTAAATTCCAAGATGAAGTTTGCACGCTTGCCCCTTGATCGCTGTCCGGGGGCGGTAAGAGATGTCGAACTGACTCAGTTCTACTGACCACTGCATTAGTCTTCCTGAGAGCTCGGGTTGCTGCATGACCTTCTTCAGGGGCTGGTCGGTGAGAACAACTATGGAGTGGGCTTGGAAGTAGGGGCGGAGTCGTCTGGAGGCAGTAACCAAGGCCAGAGACAGCTTTTCTAATAGGGGGTAGTTCTGCTCCGCTCCTCTGAGAGCGCGGCTGATGTAGTAGACCGGCCACAGACCGAGCCGCCCTTCTCGATGAGTGCCGCATCGACAAAGGTCGTGATACTGCTAAGTAGAGAAAAAGGGGCTCGCCAGTGATTGCCTGTGAGAGAAGGGGGGGGTTGGCCATGCACTGTTTCAACTGTTGAAAGGCTTCCTCTGATTCGGCTGTCCATTCAAAAGTTTGCCGCAGGACTCTGAAGAATGGGAGGCACTTATCCGTTGCCCGGGAGATGAAACGGTTAAGGGCTGCCACTCTGCCCGTGAGCCTTTGGACCTCCTTAACGGTTTTAGGTGACTGCATCTCAATCAAGGCCTTGATTTTCTCAGGGTTGGCCTCGATGCCGCGCTGACTGACCATGAAACCCAGGAACTTGCCAGATCCCACACCAAAAGCGCACTTCTCAGGATTGAGCTTCATCTGATATTTGCGAAGTGTGGCAAAAGTCTCTCGCAGGTCGGTGAGGTGGTCAGCGGAGAGTTTACTCTTGACCAGCATGTCGTCCACATACACTTCCATGTTCCGTCCGATCTGATGGTGGAAGACTGTGTTGACCAAACGTTGGTAGGTGGCCCCAGCATTCTTTAGTCCGAACGGCATGACACGGTAGTGGTAGGTGCCCCGATCGGTTATGAAAGATGTGTGTTCCTGGTCGGATGAGTGCATCACGATTTGGTTGTACCCTGAAAAAGCGTCCATGAAAGTGAGCATTTGATGTCCGGCCGTGGCGTCGTCCAGTAGATCAAAGCTGGGGAGTGGATAGCTATCTTTGGGACAAGCTCGGTTCAGTCGGAGTAGTCGACGCAGACGCCACTTGCCATTGTTTTTATGCGGACCAGACCACGTTGGATGACCACTTGGGATAATCCACATTTCGGATAAACCGGGCCTCGAGAAGTTTGTCAACCTCTGCAGCCTATGAGATTGTTGCGCTGGATGGAAGATACGCTGCCTCTGCCGGTAAGGTCGGAAGTGAGGTTCGATACTGAGGCGGTGGGTTATGAAAGAGGGGTCGATGCCTGGCATGTCTGCATGGGTCCAGGCGAAGACGTCTCTGTGTTCGGTCAGGAGAGCGGTGAGGTCGGCCTTGGCTTGGGAAGGCAGTTAGCTGCCGATTTTAGCAGTTTTGAGTGGGTTGGTGGGATCGATGTTAACTTCGACGGGTTCCTCCACAGTTCACCTCTCGACGATCATTCTCATCTCTCGGACGTCAAGTCCTTCTATGATCATCGCCTCCTTCGCTTGACCTCTTTGAGCGAGGCAACATAACATTCTCTGGCGACGTGTTTCTCCTCTCACTGTTCCGACCCCAAAATCAGTAGGGAACTTGAGGGCAAGGTGGTAGGTGGAGGTGATGGCTTGGAAGGCGTTGAGGGCGGTGCGACCGAGGATGATGTTGTAAGCTGAGGGGCAGTCGACAACAAGGAAAGTAAGCAGCTTCGTGGTCTGCCGTGGGTACTCTCCGATGGTAATGGGGAGATCAATGGAGCCGATAGAGGTCACCCGGTCACCAGTGAATCCAACCAGAGGAGTTTGGAGTGGGGCTAGGCTTTCTTCCCCGATCTTCAGTTGGCGGAAGCAGTTAAGGAAAATGATGTCGGACGAGCTGCCATTGTCGATGAGGACTCGTCTGACCTTATAATTGGAGAGGACGGTGGAGATGACAAGGGGATCATCGTGAGGATAACGGATGCCTGCACAGTCGGCGTCCGTGAAGGTAATGGGCTCCGTCCACTGCTTGGGTTGCTTGGGGGTTTGCTGACCGTGGCAACTGTCTTGTCCGAGCCCTGTCGTATCTTTCTAAGCTCTGCCCTCTGAGCTGAGCGTGATGGTCCCCCGCAAGCAAGACCACCTGAAATAACTCTGATTTCTCCAACTGGTGGAGGCGGATTACCTTGAGGCCGAGGTTGTTGGGTCGATCATTCCCGGGTCTGTTGAGCTGGACGCCGTGGAGGGGTATGCCTGCGATTATCACTGTGGGGCTCGGTCCTTTGTCTCGCTGGGGGCGGTATTCGTGAATCGGCTCAGCGCTGGCGAATGAGGGTCTCTACTTGGTCTTTGAGGTCACGATGCGTCGGTGTTATGGCCATGATCTTGGTGGAAGCGACAATATCTGGATTGGTCTTTATGGTGGAAGGGTTCCGTGGCGGAAGAGGCCACTTGAGGGGTAGTCCGTTGGATTTGGTGAAGAACTTGTTCCATGGGAGTGTTGAGGGGGTATATTGCTCGAACCGGGGTCTGGTTGGGACAGCCGGTCGGCACGAGGGGTCGGCAGATAGCGGGATGTTTGGTTATGAGGTCGGGTGTTATTGGGCTCTTGGTCTTTTCTTTTTCTCTGGGGTCGTATTTGGTTGTGGAGTCTGCCGAGCGGCTAGAGAGTCCTCGGCTCATGTACTTTTGGGCTTTGGAGAGCAAGGCGCCATGGATGTCGGGGTTCTTGGAGAGGAGAAGAGGTCGGATGATCATGAGCCACCATGAAGGTGTGAGAATGACCTTATCGTCATTTTCAAAGAACTTGTAAGGCTTCTGTTGAAGCGGTGACAAAGCTGCGTAGTGATTCCCCTCGGCCGACGGATGTTGAGGAGTTGGGTCGCCGGTCGTCGCTGGCGTTGGGCTCCAATGAAGTGGCTCAGGAAAGAGTCACTGAGGTGTTGAAAAGTAGAGACCGAATCTGGTGGCAACTGGCTGAACCATAGCCGAGCCGATCCCTTTAGGGTCACGGGGAAGGCTCGGCACATGATTTCGTCGGGGAAAGCATGGAGGATCATGAGTGTACGGTAGGTTTCCAGGTGATCGACGGGGTCGGTGGTTCCGTCGAAGGGATCGATGGTAGGCATTTTGAACTTGGGGGGTAGGGGTTTGTCGCGGATGGAGGCGACGAAGGGGGAGTTTGCTGTGGTGGAGGGCTTGTGTTGGATGTTTTGCATGACCCCTTGGAGCTGGAGTTTCATGGCTCGGAGTTCTGCGTCCCAAAGAGGAATGTTGTCTCTCCGAGAGGATAGATGTTGAACGCACTTGGCTTCTCCCTCGAGCCGGGCTATGACTGAGGGACGGGGTGGAGGAGGAGGATGTATATGTGGGTGAGGGCTAAGCCCCCAGTTGGAGGATTGGGTTGCGGGACAGTATGGCCTGGGACTTGTTCTGGATGGGAGGGAATATCTGGAGGTGGTGGGGGAATAGGGAGGTTCCGTTGGAGCAGGGCGTTGATTAAGGCCTGGTTTTGTTCAGCCATACGGTTGATGCTGTTGGTGAGCTCGATGAAGTACTGTGGTGGGTTGTTCGGATTGGGAGGGTCGGTCTGGTGATCAGCAGCATTGTGGTGGGAAGCCATGGATCTGGTCGTTACCATGCACGTGACGGATGAGGTGAAAAAGGTTGTTGAATAAGGGTCTCCGGCGGCAATGAACACAATCAAGACGGATAAAACCAATTTCCCACAGACGGCGCCAACTGATAATACAATGAGTCCTCGTGGATGGACTGGACCGATCCAAGCTCCTCGAGCCCACTGGATAACCTGCAAACAAGTTCAATCGGGGAACGGGGTAGTCCCCCGGCGAACCCTCCGGTGTAGGAATTAGAGGAGGTGATAACGTAGAAGAAATGTAGAGAGAGAGATAGGAGATAGAAAAACTTAACCTTCTTCTTTTCCTTGAGTTTAGCTTATATCCAACTGTAATCATTTCGCTGTCTCTGTCGTTCTGATTGTCCCCGCCGAAAGCTTGAGGCGTGGTTCGCCTTGTTCGAGGCAGGGGTGTGATTCCTTTGAGAGGTGTTGTCGCAATAAATGCTGTGATGAAGTGCATTAATGGTGATGTGTCAGGCAATAACTTTGCAGATCTTTGTTCTGCCGACGTGGTCTCGCTCATACCGCCACTTGTCCGAGCATCATTGGTCTTTCCTGTCTAGTTGGACTCCAGCTGTGTTGGGTTTGGCCAACCGGGTTGTATAATGGGGTTTGAATGGTGGGCCGTGGGCTCTATGGGCCTATCCCTGTCAAAAATAAAAAAATTACACTAAATATCCTTAAGATTTGAAATATATATATATATATATTGAATCCCACAAATTCGATATAATTATATTGAATTCTCTTAAAATTTTATTGTAGATATTAAAAAAAAAAAATTGTCATTTTTTTATATTGAAATATAATTTTACATTGTTTATTATTGTTTCTACACACTGTTTGCAGTAATTTTTGTCATTTTAATTATACTAAAAGAGAGGTTGATATAATTATATTAAATTTATATATTTTATTTTATTTTATTTTATTTAAATCTCATAGAGGTTGACGTAATTTACTCCCAAAAAAAAAAAAAAAGACCAAAGAGGCAAAATTACCAATTGGTCCTAATGATTGGAGTTATTACCCAATAAGTTATGAGTGAGATTTTTATAGATATAGGCCCTGTTTGTTTGAGTGAGAAGATTATTACTATTAGTACAGTGGGATTCGGTAAGAAAATTACTAGTGCAGTGATATTAAGTTGCAAATGTAAGCTAAATTATGTTTATTGCACTATATAGTGATATTAGTTGGTGGAAATTAAATTTATAAAATTACGTAAAAGTCCTTATTATATAAAAAATGACTTTCTTATTTTTGTAAAGTGAAGGATAAAATAATCTTTTTACCTCGAATCCCATAAAATTAAATTTCAATATCAGCCCTCCAATGGGATTACTAATCCCCTCCTTTGGAAGGGTTTTATAGTTCCATGGACTCTAAAGCCAATAGAAAAATTTCAAAACAAATATGATTTTTGTAGACTCACCTCACTACTAATCCAATTCCTTCTATCTCTCAAAACAAACATGACCATAGTCTTGAAAATCGTATGTTTTCATTATTAATTATTAGGAAAACAGTGAGTTTATTATAAGAATCGATGCGAGTTGTGAATAGTAAATTAACAAGTTAAATTGTACGAGAAAAACTAAAAACATGAACCTATTAACTTAAAACAAAACTTGTTAAGTATCACATCCAGTCCATAAGATCGACCTGCAAATCACCTAACAAAAATATATGGGTGATTAGTAGAGGTATGCGTGGTACAGTTCGGTGTAGTTTAAGGATAAAATTATAAACCAAATCGTGAATGACTGATTTGACAAAATAATCAAATTGCAGTGTAGGTGAGTTTCAATCTACTAGTTGGTTGTAAAATGATTTTAAATAATTATCAAGCATTTTCATAATATAGAATATTAATTTACATAATATTTTTCATATATATAATACTATGTCATTTTACATAATATTTTTTATATATATAATATTAATTTGCAACAAATTCAACAACTTAAATTCTCTTTCACATTATTTTTACAATTCTGGTTGGTAGCTCGAAATTAGTATGGCTTGAATGGCCCGAGTCCAAAACGACGTCGTTTTGGTGTTTTTTTTTTCTTTTTGCGTTTTTCTGAAGACGAAGAAAAAGAAGAAAAAGAAGAAGAAGAAAAAGAAAAGAAGAAGAAGAAGGAGCTGGGTTTCATCAACACATCATCATCAAAAGGAGTTGGGTTTCATCAACACATCATCATCGTCAACAACATTTTCATCAATATCATCACCACCATCATCATCATCAACAATTTTTTCTTTCCCTTCATTTTCAAATCCAGATCAACTAGAAAAAAAGAAAAAAAAGAAAGAGAGTAGAGAAAATAGAGTTTGAAATCAACAACGTCTTCATCAACACATCATCATCATCAACAACAGCATCTTCATCAACATCAACATCAACATCATCATCATCATCAAAAAAAAAAAAATTTCCCCCTTATCTTCAGATCCAGATCAACTAGAGAAAAAAAAAAAAAAAAGTAGAGTCTGAAAGAGGCGATCGACGATACCCATAGGCGCCGCCACCGGTAGAGAGAGAGAGACACCGCCTTCTCTTCCTCTTCTCTCTCTTGCCTTTTCTCTCTTCTGTATTTGAAATCAAGAAAAAGAAAAGGAAAGAAAAGAAAACAAAAAAGAAAAGAAAAGAGAAAGAATACCCAAAACAACGTCGTTTTGGGGATTTGAGCCACTTTTGGACCAAATTTCTTAAGCTACAACCGGTAATTCTTATTTTTAACGGCCGTAGCTCGAATCTTTATTAGCTTGAGAGGCCCGAATTTCTTTTATCACTCAACTTTCTGTTGCTGTGCTCAAATTACACCCAGACATTTCATTTTCTCTCTCTCTCATCACTGTCTTTTTCCTTCATCTTCTTCAACTTCTTCCTTTGTTGTCTCCCTCCCTCAACATATTGAACTGCTTAGCAAGATCATATTTCCTTCCTTCAAATTTCCAACACACTTAATCATTTAAAAAAAAAAAAAAGAGTTTATAAAAACAATCGATCCAATAACTTCCATGACAACAAATATACAGGTTTTAGAAACAAATACTCCATAAAAACTAAAACCCACCAAGTGCGTGGTGGACCAATTCATCGCTCTAACATAGCTTGCACTAGATTGGGATATCAGCTTGATGAGCTTGAATCGCTCTGAGTTGTGGTACCCGCTGATGGTGGCGACAATCGATTCCACGCCTCGAATGAGAAAATTTATGAACTCTGTAAGATGAATATTACAACAACAAAAAAAACATGTATAAATCTAAATATAACAACAGACTCACAAATTGTACATACATACATATAAACTCAAATAAAATCAAAAATATGTAAAATAAGTTGAAAATTCTCCAAAATTAAGCATCAAAAATCACAAACCAAACCCTAACCACAAATCTCATTTCCCATTTCATTCCAGAAACCTTATCATTGCACAAAATCAGCAAACACACAGAGAAAGAGAGAGAGAGTAACTAACCACGAAGAGAGAGAGAGAATAACAAGCCATTGAAGTCCATATCCGAAGAGACCATTGAAGTCCAGATCTGCGGGTATACACAAATCTGTCAGAAATATGTTCTCCCTTTCTCATTTTCTCATTTTCTTCTTCTTCTGTCATCTGTTTTAGAGAAAAACAAAGAGAAAAAAAAAATGCCAAAAACGACGTCGTTTTAAGCATTCGAGCTACTCCTGTCGATGGCATTTCGAGCTACGAAACATTTCTCAATTTTCAATTTGATATTTCATTAAATGTAAATATATATATATATATATATATTAAGGGTCTGTTTGGCAAGTTCGTTTCGGGCTATTTTAGCTACAAAAGACAAAATAGGCTATTTTAGCTATAACAAACAAAACATCACATCCAACCTATAATTATTACACCATTCTCTCACAAAAAAATCAAAAAGCCAAAAAGTCTAAAAGTCCTTCCCAAACCAAGCTTTTTAGCCTAGGCTAAAATAGTTAAAAAAGTCAAAAAGTCAAAAAATCAATCCACTTTCCAAACGAAGGCTAATTATAACAGAGTAAAATGATTTTTAAGATAAATTATAAATTTTAAACAATAAATCAAACTAACTTGTGAGTAGCTAATAAATTAATATGAATTCAATGATTTTAACGAATTAAACAATTAGTTTATTTGGAGTGTACTATATAATCACATTTTTTAAAATTATATTATCTGTTTATTTTTTATATATTTTTTATTAAAATTAAAAAATATATTTATTTAAATGATTCATATTCTGCACAGAGATAATGAGTGCTATTTTGGCAAGTTGGCAAAAAGTCAACGTTTTGCCAACAAAATCAAAAACGCCAGCCATGCTTTTTATCCAAGAAGCCCATTTGGCGAGACCAAAAAACGCAGCACCAAATTTATCAAATTACCCTCTAAAATATTGTAATTAATTAATTTAAAAATCAAAAAATAAGGATATTTTAGTAATTTCAGAGTGATGTGACACTTAAGCCAAAAACCAATTTTTTACCAATTTCCCAAATTATTTTTAAAAAAGTCAAAAAATTTAATAAAAAGTCAAAAGTTAATTTTTTACCAACTTTTCAAAACACGCCTGAGTAGTAGGTCATAGGTCATAGGTCATAGGTCATATGTGAGTATGGGATTATGTGTTGTTGATTATTATAAAGAAAAGTCCAAATGCGTCTTTGAAAAAAAGTTTCTCGTCTCATTCATCACTTCACGCTGGCCCCAACGTGGTGGTCCACACCATTCCCAAGAAAAACAAAAAATCCGGAATTAGATCCCCACGCGCTATCTCACTTGGCGTCGATTCCACGCGCTGCATGCTTTTTGTTAAGATAAATTAACATAGTTATGTAGGATCCCAAATATTTTATTAAAGTCTTATTTGGGAAGACTAAGATGTTGTTTGGCAAGTTAGTTTGTGGTTAAAATAGTTATAAAAGATAAAATAAACTTTTTAATTATAACAAACAAAACATCACATACAACTCATAATCATTACACTATTCTCTCCTAAAAAAAATCAAAAAGTCAAAAAATCATTCCAAAACCAAATTTTTTAGTCCAGGCTAAAATAACCAAAAAAATTAAAAAGCCAACTCACTTCCCAAACGGAGTCTAAATAAGTCCATACTTTTTATCTTTTTTGAGTTACATCAATTAACATCTCTTCTTTACTTTTCTACACACTTTTTTTTTTATAAAAAATCAAAAAGTACACTTATTTAAAATATCCCCAACAACTCTTAAATATTTTACCAAAACTCTTATATGGCACACACAAATAGATTTGTGTGAGTCTAACTCATATGAAAAGTTTAGTAGAATATTTGATAGAATATTTTGAATATATAGCATTTCTCAAATTACAAATACATCTCATGATATTTGTTAAAAATATAAATTACCTCCTATAATTTTAAAAATTATAAATACTCTCATTTTAAAAATTTTATTTAATAAAATTAATAAAAAACTGAAATTCCTAATTATTAATCTATCTAATAATAAAATTACTTAAATTATTAATTAAAAAATATTTTTAATATTATTAAAAATTATTAATTAACTTGATAATTTTTTAATAAAAAAACTGTTAATTAAAATAAAATTACCTAAATTTGTTAATTAAAGATATTTTAAATAATTTTTTTATAAAAAAATTATTTTTTATATAATTAAAAATTTAAAGTGATAAGATGTAATTTTTAAAATTATAAAAAATAATTTGTATTTGGATAAACCTCAACGGCTGTGTTTACAATTTTTCCTTTTTTATTTTGTTTTGTATGAGAGAGAGCTTTACGCAATGTTCAGCAGAACCGGCGCTTTTGGGCACCATGTTCGATTATGTCTCCTTTGACTGTTTCTGTACGGTCTAACACTATTTTATTGGCCAATGATTATCTAAAACTCTAAAAATACAACTCGAGCAATGCTATAAACTACTAAATTGCCATCACTAATCCCACCACTAGTGAGGTGGTAATTAAAAAAAAAAAAAAAAAAAAAAACAAGGCACAAAACACATGTGGCAGTGGGTGGGACCCACTGCCATAGAGCTACTACTAAATTGACATCACTAATCCCACCACTAGTGAGGTGACAATTGAAAAAAAAAAAAAAAAACAAACAAACAAAGCACAAAACACATGTGGCAATGGGTATCCAGATCCTCCGTCGCACTTTGCTGTACCACAATCCTGTCGCCCTCCAAAACGACGTCGTTTTGGAGGGTTTTTTTTTTTCAACACTGGTATGTCTCTCACATGATAACTCTCTCTCTCTCGGTTCTCGATTGCCTCTCCGTAGGAATTTCAATTTCAAAGCAAGAGTTGTGAGCTTTGGTCTTTGTTTCTCTCTCCCATGTCTCAAAAACAAAAAATATGCCAAAGAATGGAAGTCTTTAACTTGGCTCTGAAACCTAAAAGTACACCGAAGAGAGGAAAAAGAAAAATTGAAACAAGAGCGAAATGGGTTTTGTTGAATCAATTGAAGAGTCAAGAAACAATCAAGAATGGTTGAAGAATCGAAAATCCCCAAAATGAGAGAAAATCTAGGTGATGTCCTAGAATTGGAATAACACAATAAAAAAAAAAAAAAAAAACCAAGAAATTAAAGATTTGAACTTTTTTTATTTTATTTCAAGAACGAACCCCAAATCACACAAGCGGAAATGAGCAAATGGATCAACCCTAAAAGCTGGAAATGGTGACTAAAAAACATCTCGTAAGGCGAGAAGAAAACAAAAGGAAAACATTTTGACGCCACAAACCCACCGACGATTCAACCAAAGAAACCACCACTACCATCAAAATCAAAACCCCTCAAGAAGCTCAATTCCACTTCAAAAACATCAAATTCAACCAAACCCAGTTCAAAAACTTCAAATTCAAACAAACTCAATTCGAATCGGCCGAGAAATCCTCGGATCCATGTTGGCCAAACAAACTCGGTTCAAAATTTTATTTATTTATTTATTTTATTATTATTATTTTTTGCAATCAATCGGTTTATTTCTTCGCCAATTGCGGCCAATTTAAAAAAAAAAGGCTTGACCTTCTTCTCGCGAAAGCTTGATTCGGCATCATCACGAAGCAGTTCCATGTTGATTTCTTCATATTTAAACTAATTACTATTTTAATCTTCTTCTCGCAGAAACAGTTCGGCTTTATCACAGAAATCTTCTTTATATGCCCCCAAACTAAAGTGAAGTGCAGAGAAGTGTATGAAATTTCCCAGAAATATTTTAGTTTGGGCGTATTTTCATAGAGAGGCTTGACCTTCTTCAAGTACTTGGAGAATTTCTTATTTTCGAAAGTCGATTCATCTGAGCTCTGTTGCTTCTGGGTACCAAAGGAAGAGAAAGAAGAATGGGTACCAGAGGAAGAGAAAGAAGAAAAAAAAAAAAGAAAAAAAAAAACCCTCCAAAACGACGTCGTTTTGGAGGGCGACAGGGTTGTGCTGCAGCAAAGTGCGACGGAGGATCCGGATTCGTGGCAATGGGTGTCATTAGAATCACTACTAATTAAGTAGTCTAAAGCATTTTTAAACTCTAAAAATACAACTCTAAGTAAGACTTTACTGAAATGTAATTTTTTTTAAAAAAAAAAAAAATCAAACTAAAATATCATATCAAAATGAGACTCATAAAATTACCACATCATTAAAGTTAGTTCTAGAGCTAAAACTCTGAAATATTTTTCTAAAAATAGAGACCCAAAGTTAAAATCAGACTAGACTTAATAAAAAAAAGACTAGACTTAATAAATATAAAATCCTTTATTATATAATGTGAATCTGGCCTAAATCCGACCTTATTTGATGAATGACCATCCCTGCATTCTAGCATATGCTTAATAAAAAGAGAATAATATTTGGGATCACTAAAGTAACCGTTCTAAAATTGTATTAATGAGATGACATTAGTGTAGGTCCTATCTTGATGTGATAGTTTGACTTTTATTTTATGTTTGACCTTTATTTTATTTTTTTTGTTTTTTTTTTCTTACACTGCCAGCTCATTAAAGCTGACATTAGTGCTCCTAAATTAGTGATCAGTATCACTACTTCTATTTCTATCCAAATTTGATTAAAAAAAGAATAATGCTTGGGACTCCCTTTTGGGGGTCACCCCCTCATCCCCTTTGCCACGTGGCGGGGGATGATTGGAGGAGCAGGAAAAAAAAGAAAAAAAAAAAAAAGAGTAACCAATGAGAGAGAGAGGGGGTCAAAGGGGGTGGGGGAAAAGGGGGTATGAATCATTGTTGTTAAAAAAATTATTATAAATTACAAATTCATCCATTGAGCTATATATTAAAAAAATTAAAATATTTCATAATTAAATTCAATCACATATCATATTTCTTGAATAAATATACTAATATTATTAGAAATTCAAAGATTTTGTGTATAATTTAAAAGATTTCTTTAATAAATTCAATCAAATATCACCACAAATATAAGTTTCAATGAAAATAAAGTTTAGATCCTAGTAAAAAATATATTTTTTAATTAATAAATTAATTTAATAGTTAGTCGAGCTGAGTTGAAAATATAAATTTTAAACCCAACCCATTAATATATCGAACTGAAAATATTGGCCCAACTCAATCTTATGGGTTAAAACAATTTTTCCAAATTTAAAAAAAAATATAATCAGGTTGGACAGACCAATAGACCAATACCCACCCCTAGAATGTGTTTGGTTTTTTATTTTTTAAATTTAATTTTTATAATCCTAAAGTCAGTTTTTAGGTTGTTATTATTATTATTAAAAATGTGTAAAAAACATATTAAATTGTATAAAGATATATAAGACGTATACTAAAGTTATAAATATTTTGGCATTATAAAATTCTTATTGACAACCTTGGTAATATCAGGACTTCTCCTTTGGTTTTTAAGATTTGAGAATAATATTTAAAGGATTGGGCCGTCTCTTTTGCTATTGTAAGGAGACGGTTCAGTCCGATCCATTTTAAGTTCATTCTGATAATTCAAATCGTTTAATATGTATAGTTTGTAAAATATTTTATTTTTATAAAAAATTACATTGACCAAATATTAATAGTTATTTTATCATATCATATTTTTGTGAATAATTTATTTTAAAAATCATACTTATCGTTAGTACAAATTAAATCTGATTAAATAACTACTGATATCTGATTAACATAATTTTTTATAAAAATAAAATACTTAACAGATCTTATACATTAAACCGTTTGAATTATTAATCTGAACTCTATGATGAGCCCATAAAAGTCCAATAATACATTCTAATTTTAATTCAAATGGGAGAGAAGCCACTGCCATACTTAAATTCATGGACTAGTTGGGCTGCGTTTTAGTTTAGACATAAATGAACTAGGTGGGATTGATATTTGTAGCACAGCCTAGCTTGATATTAATAACTGCCCTACCAACACTAGTTAAAAATTTTCATTATTATGTGGTGTTTTGAGAATATAATAAAAAGTTAATTTTTTAGTCTTTTTTAATGATTTTTTAATTTTTTTTAGTGCAAAAAAATAGAGAAGTGATGTAATTCAAAAAAAAAAAAAAAATCAAAAGCATACTTTTTAGCAGCTTGTCAAAACGCCCATATATACATGCCAGTGGAGTGAGAGAAATTTTTTCACCACCACCACCACCACCACCACCACCACCACCACCACCACCACCACCCTCCCTCTATTCTTTCTTAGAAAAAGACAAGATAAAGAAAGGGGGATCAACGGTGGTGGCTGGTGAGTAGCATTTGTTGGAATGTGTTATTCGGCCATCCCGTAGGCCTCGTGGTTTGCTATATGTCTCAACCCAAATCTAAAAATATACATCTGTAAAAGTAAAGGCCAAAAAAAGAAAAAAAGAAAAAGGACGTCGCTATGTAATGCAATATAGAAAACCTATTGTCATATAATTAGGACTGTGCAAAATATGCTCAATTAGTTCAAATCTCACCGATCCGTATCAATTCATATCACTCTATCCTTTAACCGCGATTTAAATTTTAAAATTTATAATTCACCTTCGAAATTGCTCCGTTCCGCTATAGTTAATACATATATATATATATATATATATTATAATCTATAATGAAATATCAAAGTAAAAATAAGTGTGAGAGATTTAATATATAAAATTTATTACAAATTAGTAATTATATATATGAAAAACATTATTGAAAATTAGTTTATATTATATATATGGAAATTATTATACAAATTAGTGTTATATATTATGTAAATACTTGATAATTTGTTAGAATATTATTCAATCCGTCAATCCGTTCAAAACTGCTCAATCCGCAATTTGTTAATCCGCTATTCCATTTATAATTTTACTTTCAAACTGCCTGAACCGCACCGCGCACACCCCTTATAATTAGAGGTGTGCGCGGTGCGGTTTGGACAGTTTGAGAGTAAAATTATAAACCGAATGGCGGGTTAGCGGATTGACAAATTACGATTTGGGCTGTTTTTGGCGAATTGAATAATATTCTAACTAATTATCATACACTTGCATGATATGTAACTCTAATTTGTATAATATTTTTTAGATATATAACACAAAATAATTTTACATAATATGTTTTATATATATAACTACTAATTTGTAATAAATTTCATATCTTAAATTTCTCTGATACTTATTTTTACATTGATATTTCATTGAAAGTTAAAAAATATATATGTATTAATTATAGCGGAGCGAAACGGTTTGGTTGGCGAACTATAAATTTTAAAGTTTAAACCGCAATTAACGATTAATGCGATGCGAATTGGTGCGATTTTAGTGAATTGGACGATATTTTGCACAATCTTACTCATAATAATGTAAAGTTCACAATGAAATGTGAGCTCCACATTTATAAGGTAAATTTAAGTGCAAAGTTCATTAGGGATCTCTTTTAACATTTTTGAAAGAGTAAATTACACTTTATACTCCTGTACTTTTGTATCAAATCTTATTTTAGCCCTTACTTTAGCCCTTACACATGAAATCATGACAGTTAACCTCTTGCACCTCTGGTCACATCCTAATTTGGTCTCTACATATGAAATCGTGACAGTCAACTCCTTGCACTATCACTCAAATCCCACTTTGGTCTCTATACAAGTGTCAATGTCCCTTTTTTATTGCTTCATTTTTAAATCTTTAATAGAATCTAGTTATGTGACAAAAATGTGACTATGAAATGAGGATAAAAGAAGAAAATCATCAATGTTTTCCACCAATACATTGTCATGTGTGATAAGCACATAAGAGTTATATAATACAACATATGTGTGGGGGGGGGTAAAAATTGAAACGAAAATGTAAGAAAGTAGAACTTTTGAAATAAAAAAATGTGACAAAGCAATTAAAGAGAAAGAAAAATGAATAGACAGAAAATTGTGTTATCGTAATAACAAAGTTTCTTAATTCCAATTTATGCCAAACTCTAGTTCATCTTTTTAATTATTCATAATCTACGTTTTGTTTTAACCTAATACTGTCATATTTTGATATGAGTAATGTTAGGTATCATGAAAAAAATATCATAAAAATGATTATGAAAGATTTTCCACCATTAGATCACACATACAAAAAAACATCACATACTAATCAAATGATGAAAACTCTTGATGAAACATTTCATGATATTTTTTTCATGATCCATAATATTATTTTTTTGGTATAAATTTTGAGATAAAATATATAATGTTGAAAAATGTAGATGATTTTCTTTTCTTACCTTCATGCCATAGTCAATTTTTTATCACATGACTAGATTTTGATAAATATTTAAACAATTGAGTAATAAAAATGAAACATTAACACTTGTATAGAGATCAAAGTAAAATTTGACTAAAAGTACAAAGGGTTACCTATCATAATTTTATGTGTAAGAACTAAAGTGAAATTTGATTAAAAGTACAAGGAGTTGACTTCATGTGCATGAATCAAAATAAAATTTGGTGCAAAATAGAGAAGTGCAAAGTGTAATTTACCCTTTTTGAAAAATGAATTAACATTCGGAAAAACAACAGGACAAACAATTATTAAAGGACTAGTCACACCATACAAGGTCAGAGGAGGAAGGAAAAGTAGAACACAAACTTTTGATCTAGGATTATACAAGTCAAGTAATTCACATAACCAACATTCATCACATCATTTTCCAATCAATATGAATACTATTTTTTTTTTTTTTGGAAAACAAAAGCAAATAGAAGTGTATAAGCATTCTACTCACAGAACCTAAAACAACAGGATCTAATTCACTCATATCATCAATAATTTCGTGAAAACACTAAAGTTGCTTTTCGCTGCCATTTTCTTGAGCAGAACTCACGGGAGTTGTGGAGTCACTCTTCTTCGGGGTACTGGATTGCCCTGTTAGGGTCCTTCCCATGAACTTTCCTGCTTTGGACAGGCCGCCACCAACGGCTCCAAAGCCACTCCCAACAATCCCAACTCCGGCACCGAGACCAGTTCCTACGAGCCCTACTCCGGCACCAAGACCGGTTCCTACGAGCCCTACTCCGGCACCGAGGCCGGTTCCTACGAGCCCTACCCCAGAACCAAGAGCATCCATTGTGCTACCTATAACTCCTGCTGCTTTCAGTTTCTTTCTCTCTTCTAGGATAATCTTTTCAGCTTCAAGGGCAGCCAATTGCTCTTCTGTATTAAATTCATGATACAACACCTGAAAATTTCACTATTTTCCTTATAAATAAACAAACAATACCATTCTTTTACTAACAAACACCAAACCAGACGCTAAATAAATATTATCGAAAAAGAGAATTAATGCTAGGAAACACGAAATACAAATTTCACCATCTAACAAATTTCACCATTAAGACACATGGTTGTAAAGCCACAGAGATGCAGGAAACCATGGCAGTTGATTACTATGTTACACAGACTCTTAAAATTAAATTAAATTTCCGTGTCCAACACTTGGACAAGTTATGGAATGTGTTTGATATTTTCCATCGGACATGTCTTACATATTTGTATTTAACACTATCATTATATATATATATATATATATTGTTGTATAATTGTTACAAAAATGAGAAAGTATTTTTGACATTGTATGTTGCTTATAACACTATTTTATCTCATATAGTAATTTAAAAATATTAAAAATATGAAACTTTTTTGCTAGTCCGAATATGTATAAATTTGAAGTTTGATGAGTCCGACCTACAAACATGCACTCACACCTCTGTATCCGAGTCCATGTAACATAGGTTGATTACAAATGAAAGAATATTCAAGAATGAAGAAGAGATCTAAGAATATAAATTGAAATGTGTACCTTAACAGTAAGAGTTCCTCTATCCTTCTTATCTTTTATTTTAAGCATATCAAGTGATGGAAGGAGTCTCACTTCAACCTCTTTTGGAGTTTCAGCTTCCAGCTCAATCAGCTTTAATTTTGCTATGCCCAATCGTTTGTCTTGCCCAACATCTTCATCGAAAACCTGTATGAAAAGATTGTGAAGTTTGTGTGCACACAGTCAAAGCAAATAGAAACTCTCCATTTCAACCAGCCAAAAATAAAATAAAATAAAATAATACAAATGTTTGACAGTATCCATACCAAATGGCTCTCTGTGGTACTCGAAAGGACCAATTAGACATTCAAAGGACGTTTAGGTTGTGTTTAATTATAGATTTGGGTAGTGATTTGGAAGGGGAAAGGGAAAGGAAAAGGTGAGGGAAATGCGAATGAAATATAAGCTAAAATCTTTCTCCATTTCCCTCGGCTTTTCTCTTTCCTTCCCAAACCCATGATCTAGACACAACCTTGCCTTCAGAGAAAGCTTGAGCAGACCGAAGAAGTGGAACAGGCCCAGCTGGGGATGGCAAGGGGGGCAGGGACAGGTTTGTATTGTCCTGCCCCTCTCTGATACGATTTTGCAAATCAAGGAGGTAGCGGGGGCACAGTCAGAGACTGGTTAATTTTGCAATCTTACGAATGGCGTTACTAATAAAGTGAGAGATGATGTAGTATATTACGAATAATGATTGATAAGTGAAAAATAAAGAACTAAAAGCTTCGGACATATGCTAGGTAGGGGAAGGGATAGGGATAGCACAAACACTGACCCAGCGTTTTTTGCGCAGGGGCGGGTTAGAGGGTGGAATTGGAGAACCGAATTGGGTTCAGGATGGTGATGGAGAAGGGTAATCCAACCCATTGGACCTGAATATGTATCGCACCATGACAAAAAGATACCTAATTATTTTAATATACTAGTAGAAAGAAAACTAATCTAAATTCTATAACTATAGCATCACTAGCATCAGATTTATCAAATGTGATCAACCATTTTTTTTAACCAGTCTGCCCACTTATCCGGTCATGTGACAGGTCTGGCCTAACCTGAGTCAACAGATCAGCAAACTTGGAACAACTAGAGGGAAACATGCCGTAAGTCTGCCCTTTACACTGTTGTGCATTTTCTCCTCTTTATTCAATTATTCCCAATATTTGTCAATTATTCTCACAATTTCCCACCCTTTATGCAATTACCCCGGTGCAATGGCCTCCACCCACATCCCCTAGGTTCAAGCTTTTTCATGAGAGATTATTACGAGAATAATTGCATAGAGGCTCAGTATGTACACATATTAACTTTCCAAGAATGGTCAACAAGTAAAGCACCATCCCAGTAATCTCACAAAATAGCATAGTCAAAAAAGAACTAAAGGTATGTGGATCAAAACCTCAAGAATAAGAGACTGTGTCTCCTTGTCTTCTGCAATCAGCTCAAATGTTTGATTCCAAATGGGGTTCAGGTCATTGTCAATGACCTTTGTTTTAACCTTGAACAATGGTCGAATGTACACAACAACATAAGGATCAGATTTTCCAATCATTTCCATGTTCTTAAGATCATTTGCCTTCACTACTGTCACCGTAAGCTTTCCCTGTGGTCTAAGCTCTAGTTCACTGCATAAAAGGCACAAAGAAGTGTTAACTCCAACTTGCCATATAAAATCAAATAAAGAAAGAAAAAAAGAAAAAAAAAAAGTGTTATACTATCAATTCATGTGATGAACAAAACATCTAAAAATGAAAAAATACTTGAACCTGAAGATGAAAAAAGTGTGTCAATCACGATACACCATAAACAATGCAAATAAATCTTGTTCTTATGGTGCATATCATTAGCCAAGTACACCTAAGAACCCTTCTTAATTAAAACATATATGTGTGTGATTACCTTGTATCTACAGCTATACCACCTATAGGCACAACAATCCTGTGAGGCCATTGGAGCATGTCTGTTACGATTGAATCCACAGTATCCTATCCAATTTGGCAAAAAAAGCACAACTAAGTCTACATAACAATACCAACCATTCTGAAAACCAACTGCAGTAAAGATTTTGATATCATAATCAGCACTTACATCAATCATATCTGAAAGTCCAGGAATGGCTGTTAAGCTTCCACCGACGGCCTTCAATGTATAATCTATTTTAGGCTTCGGCTGAATGAACAAACAAAAGCCTTAATTATGTTCATAACAAAATTACTAGAACACACAAGCATTATTCAATTTCAAAAAATCCAAGTGTGAATGGTTTATAGAGCACCCATCTTACTAACCAGTAACCAAATAGTACAGTACAATCTCACTTCTCCTGTGGGATGTATATTCATATATCCTTAACACTATCAGGTATTAACAGCATGCAATCCAACACCGAAATATACTTTATATTATATGATAGAGAGATCAACAAGGAGAGACTCAATCCAGATGAATGGCTACTTAACAAACCAGGTTCTTAGCCAACAACACTACTGATATCACAAACTAAATACACAGGTTTAGAGTTTATTTCACACTCGTCTCAAGCATTAAACTATAGAGCTGAACCACTTCCATGCAAGTCTCCATTAAATTCAAATACTAAGCCTTAGTTGTGAACATCCATTAGTTTATGCAACTTGGACTTAAAAGTAGAATTTTGTCCACCAAATGATGGGGAAAGAAAAATTCTATGATTTTTTTCCTACATGAAGAGAGAGAAAAAAGAAAGCCAGGAGCAGAAACAAAGTTGTTAATTCTGTTCCACACTTTACCATTATAACAACAAACCGGTACAATGAACAGATAATTCCGTTTCGGGTAATAAACCAGCCTGTTTCAGGCATACCACTCAAATTCATTCCAGCTGTTACAGCATGTACCATTAAGAACTTCTCAGTCTCTTTTCTTCTTCACCTACTTTTCCATTCTTTTGTCTATTATTCTCCACCTCTGGTTCCTCTCTTCTTTATTTTCTCTATTGTCTCCCTTCTTATTTTTTATCATCCTCCTTACTAGACCCTCATTGTTAATTACTTGGATTGTTGGGAAATCCACACTGCGACTAATCTTGGTTCTTGAGTTGAGAATGTCCTCCTTGGCTGGTCTCCTTCATTGGATGTAACACACAAATCGGCATTTAATAAAGTTTCTGGTTGGATTAATATTCTGGTTTGCAATAAAAATATATGTGCTTTTGTGTGAGCATGCGTGCAACATAGGTTATGGTTTGATTTTCGTAGGTTTTTAAATTGTTGGAATCATATCATGCCTAGGTAGTAAGCTTGACCTATTCTCATAAAGTGCACCCATATTTTGAAGTATTCTATGTTACCTACAAATCGTTCTAATACACTACATGCATTAAAATGTGATACAATAGAGGTAGACTATTTAATTTGACATCAAAAATATTATAGTGTAGTTATCTTCCAATTAATCATTCAATAACATAATTCTATGAACATTATGACCCATTACTTTACATTTTGTCAATCCAAAACTCTACTGCAACTAGATTTTAGTTCATTATATTTGCCTTTCTCCCTATTAAAGAAAACTATCAATGAAAAAATAGAAAAAATGATGGGATCCATTTTGATTGCTAACTTCACCATTTTGAAACGAAAGTATACCATGTTTCCAAAAGTGTGTTCCAAAACGTAAATCACTAGGGAGTAAGCATTTTCTGGTAGCATTCTCCAGGAGGCATTTGAAGCTTTTGTCATCAAAATAATATACCATCAACCAAAAGACAACCACTAACCAGCATTTTGCCTTTTATCAAAATCACTAAACAATATCCAACTGATCGAGTCCACTATTATAACTATGAACTACAGAATCCCTTCATCAATATACCTGCAAGTTGTCCCCAACCGTCATATAGGTGTGGTAACCAATTGAAAGTTCAACTTTACCCTAATTAAAAAGTAAATAACCTAGATTTGCTTCACTCTATTGTATTACACCAAATTTATCACAATACAACTTTCTCAAGTGCTACGCATCATTATCTGAAGTGCAATAAAATAGGTACAATATCCAGCACAGTAACACAATGGATTAAAAAAAAATAAAAGTGTTTTCTAGTGAAATTTCAAGCCCATGTATATCAAACATCTAACCCAATAACATATATTTTCATCCTTCCTTAAAAACAAATAAAATAAAGTACAAATAAAAACCCACTTAAAAATAATTTAATTAGAAAATTCTTAGGAAAATGTACTTTAGATGTACAGTACATGTCATAAAACCATACAATTTAGCCTTAACTAGAACCAACAATATTTGAAGTTACTATGCACACACAAGTAATCTGTAATATTTTACCTAGGGGGTGTTTGGTGTGGATTATAGAGGTGATTATAGCTTATTTTAATTTGAAAATCTGTGCCACACTGCTTGGTGTAGCTTCTGCTTACAGCTTTTTAGGCATAAATAGCTTAAATAAGCTAAGAAAAGCTAATTATTTAGAAGTTGGGGAAGGGATGCTTTTGATTTCTGCTTTCTGATTATCAACTTTTAGCTTACAATAAGCTGCACCAAACAGCACCCTAATCTATAAACAACCATTTCTTTCTGAAATAAAAGGATGAGCACCTGAACCAGATTAGCCCTCCTTCAACATTGCAATTCAGAGAGAACAAAAAAAAAACTAAAAATTGATGTTGCCAATGACAGAAGAGAACCGCTAATGTGAACTCTAAGCACATCCAAATATCCTAAGGGCATACCTCAGAAAGTAGAGCAACAACGACAGCAGATATGCACGGAATCTCTTCAGCAAGTTGGAAGATAACTCGAATAACTGTGAAAACTTGGAGATCCTTCAACTACACCCAATAGCATAATGACAAAAGTCAATGTATATCCTCCAGTATACTAGAATTAGTAAACAAAGAACAAAAAATGACCACACTCATTAAATTCCAATAGGACAGGCATCAAAACTAAACTAGACAGTAGTAAATACACCAACCTGAATGGGAATTGAAGCAACCATTGCAGCTTCAACGCCTAAAATAATGCTTGGATCACCACCCCATCGGAAATCAATATCCATGGTAATTTGACCTTTCTTAAGGCTCTGAACACGGATACCTGCATTATTTAAGTAATCATGCACAAAAATCTAAAGAGAAAATGCAATGATTCATGCTTTCAAGAAATGCCCAAGAACATGGTCTCACAACACACAATATTGCCGCTTTTGGGCAGTTCTTGGTTCTTGGCCTATGCTTTCAAAACTTGAAGTTGAAATAATCTATAAAGTTAGTTCAAATATTTTTCCATAAAAAATAAGGAAATAAAGGCTATATGCAGCGCAACCCAAGAACCAAAGACATTTCAAATCCAACTACAAAACCAGAAGCAATCCATAATCTGGTTTATTGAAGGACATGTCCAAAACGAAGGACTTTAACAATCTAGATTCAAGTCAAGCTGAAATCATTCTCTGAAGGAAGGTCACCTTAGAAAAAATGAAAGTGGGGATGAGTGTGAAGCAACTTTCGTCAAAGTAAGATAAAGTAAGCACATTTGGAGAACTCAAACCCAAACTGATTCATTCAAAGAAAACTCTAGACAATAATCTCTATTCCTATGCTTTACTAAATGCATCTTTGTAGGTACAGATATCTTACTCCACCATGTACAATTGCCATGTCACACCACATTGACATCTAAGATTAGCAGGCCACCATGTGTCAGCATTGTGAGGAGACACATCAGCCAATCGCGCATCTCAACATGTTTCACAGTCGACCTATACCTGGTGCCCTAACCTGAGCCTCGGAACTTGAGGATATGGCATTCTCCTAACCGATCACAACACCCCTCAACTCGGCCAAGGATCCTCCACTCAAGCAAGTCGCCCTCTCTGTTGATGATTGACAATCTTGGTGTTCCCTCAGCTTGACCAAGGAGCACTTTCACGAAAGCATGTCTCCTACACTTGTCACTCCAAGATATTCGGCACACTCACCCTTCGGCTGAGTGTGCCCTTTTGTGGCATCCGCTCGGTTTTCTCTTTGCTCGCCCAAGCAGTCTTCTTTGATCTCTACTACACTTGGTTAAGGGAACCTTGATGCTACCATGCCAACTTAGGTTAGGAACAAGGTCTAGGAAGCAGTCTTCTCCGATCTCTACATCATCCGCTCGGTTTTCCCTTAGGTTGCTTCCTTGGCCATGGGATACCGGAGTGACCCATTGCCTTGTTTGAAACACTCGGAAGACTTGTAAATTGGAGGGTAGAGTTTAGAGTTCATCAAGGTGCCTCATTCCCTCCTCCCTTAGAGGACTTATGCCTCGACCAGAGCGATGTCCACAAGAAGACAAGCAATATCAATGTAAAGTTTGGGTCTTAGTTGAAAACATGACCATTTATGATCTCCACTTCTAAGGTTCCTCTTAGAAAGCTTTATATGACTAAATGCTGCCACCAAATTAAATTATATCCACTCTCAAACTTAAAAGCATCAAGAATAAGAAAGAATACAATAAGCTATATAGAAGCATTAAGAATAAGAAAGAATATATATATATATAAACCTAAGAAGCACGGACACCTCTCCGGGGGTTACGTATCAGTGTCAGACACACGTCGGACACGGACACGCGTCGGACACGCGGTTGACACGTGTCAGACACGTCTGCAGAGGTGTCCCAATTTTTTTTTATTTTTTTGTTTTCCGGACACGCTCCGGACACGGCCAGACACGCGACGGACACGCGCGGGGTGGAAACAATAATTTTTGAAACTTAAAACAGTGCAAAATTAACAAAAAGAAAAGGAAAAGAAAAGGAGACGATCGTGAGTCGAAGGGGAGAAGAGTCGAACCTGATCGAGAGTCGAACCTCATCGCGAGTCGAACGGAAACCCTAAGAACACGATCGCGAGTAGAAGACGATCGCGAGAAGCAGACGATCGACAACCCTAGGTCGTCTTCCTCGTCTGTTGCCTCCCTCTCTACTCGTCTTCCTCGTCTGTCGTCTCCCTCGCTACTCTCGTCTTCCTCGTCTTCTCCTTCTTCTGCTTCTTCGTTGTCTTCGCCCTCTTCTTCTCTCTCTCTCTCTCTCATCTGTGTCCCTCCCGTTTGTAACATTTGTGAGTATTATAATATAACATAATTATAATATAATAAATAATATAATTTGTTATATAATAATATAATTTGTTAACCAATAACTCAAATTTGTTATATAATAAATCTAATTAAATCATATATAATAAAAAAAATCTAATAAAATTTATAAAAAATAATAACAATATATATACATATATATATTTATATACTAATAATAAATAATATAAATAAATAAATAATATAACCCCTAACCTTTTTTTTGATCTTAAATAATATAAATAAATACAAATAATATATTTATTTTTTAATTTTACATATAATAAATAAAATAAATAAATAAAATTAGTATATATTTTTTAATTTTACATATAATATATAAATAAAATTATATATATTAAACGTGTCCCCAGCGTGTCGTGTCCCCCATTTTTTGAAAAATTGCGTGTCCACGTGTCTGTGTCGTGTCCGTGTCGTGTCTCGTATCCGTGCTACTTAGATATAAACCATATAAGCAGGATAGAATGACTCCCTTGGAGCAAGTAAAAAAAGGTGAAAATGCAAGTACTGCCAATTGATCATACCTTCAATTTTGGGTGCCACATTTCCAAGAAACAATTTGTTGAACTTCAATTTAGTAATTCCAGCAGGTCGATAGTCTTCTAATAGAGGTTCAACTGATTCTTTTATTACCAACGTTGCTGCCTACAAATAAATACATACCACAAAATTAGAACTTAATTAACAAAGAAGCTAGACAGCTGGAAACCTAAGCAACACAAAGTAAGCATAAATTACAATGAAATAAATTAGATTTTAGGTAAGGAGATGAAAATTTCCATGCATCGCTTTACTCATTGCAGAATCTCTTTTTCTTTAATTTTTAATCATTGCGGAATCTATTTTCTATAATTTGCAGACAGACATGGGTCAAATTTCAATACAGAAACAGGGTTTCCATCAGGTCAACCTCTGGAAATCAAGATGCAAAAACACTCATAAACTACATAGTTGCCAAATTGCCTGCAGGCACTTGAGCAGCGAACCGGAACTACCGCCTAGGCATACAAGTGAACACCCAGACGACTAACACAATTAAAAAATAATCATTCTATAATCATAAAACCATTTAATAAATACATAACATACATCCCGACTGTTTTAGCTCTAATGATATGACTACACTTGACCATTTCGAACCTTTCCATTTCCCTATATGTTTTGGCCACATATCTCGCTTCTATTTCTCATTTCATTCCCCACTTCCACTTCTTATTCTATTAACTTTTTTAATCCACAATTAAAGAGAAAACAACAATTAAAAATGTCATTATTGTTCATTTATCAATAATATTAAGATCATTTTATAATTTTAAAAATATGTTTGATTGATTATTCAGTTCAATTTATTATATATGGAAGCCCAAAACTATTATTGAAAAAGTCTATTTAGAATTAGTCATTTAATAGAAAGCCCATTGTTGCTTAAAGGAGGGGAAAAAGTTGATCAGCCAGCTGGTGAGCGCCCACACAACTGTCTAGGCAACCACCTAGCCCACCGACCGCCAAGGCATGCATCGCCTACACAGCTGCGCATACCACAAATACACATTATGTTTCTAAGTACAAAAATATATATATATATATATTACTTTGAAAATAAACATGTAGATTCAATATATAAAATAACATGATAATCAAAATATGCATCTTCACCTCTACTCTTCTCCTACAAAGACATAAAAACATTCTAACACTGACTACATAAAGAAAGAAACTAGATATATTGAAAATTCTTTATTCATTTAGATATCACATGAATGTAAAATACATCCAACAAATATGATCCTAAATGCGCATATAGTCCATGACAAAGTGGAATGGTAAAAAAAAAATATTAATGTAGCCGATGCCACTTGATTGGAATACAAGGCTTAGTTTGATTTTATTTGGTTACCTTTGTAGGCTTCAGCCATAGAAGAACATATAGTTGTTACAATTGGAAATGAACCATTATAACAGAAAAGTCACTATCATGTAACCATGTATTCTTTTTCCTTCGTCATGTTTTCAATTAGAGAATTAGACTCTCACTTTATCACGAGTCTCAGGCTGACATTTCATTATGCCTCCAAATGTGCGTGATATCCTGATGTACTAGCAATATGAATGAATACAGTAACATATAGTAAGAGATGCATTAATGATGGCATTTGATTAAGTTCACCAGTTTTAAAAAAATGTTGAAGGTTTGACCCTGCTAAATTACAAATTGGTGTGCACTTACTTCTTGACTTCTGAAAATATTCATATTTTTTTTTTTTGATCAACAACAAAAGCTTTATTGATAAAACTGAAAAAGGAGGGAAGAGGATGAGGCATCCTCTAAATACAAAACAATGAAAAGACAACAGAAAAAAGTCCCTAACCGACTAAAAATAAGTCTTGTAATGAAGTTAGAGACTACAAGTATTAATATGGAAGTGCACTTTTTGGGACATTTGGCTAGCAGGGTAGAGCCCTAGAGGAACGAACAACAGCTTGTCTTAATAATGATTGCCTAAAAAAGGAAAAATTGAAGACTTTAATAAGAAAAACACAGAAAGTACTATAGTAGTCTCTAACTTCATTACAACAACTCTGTTGAGTACAAGTCTCCTTAGACACAATTAAGAAACATACCTCAAAAGTAATGGATAACAGTAAGCAGCTAATAATTCATTAATATTTGTAGTTGATACAGAAAACAAGTTTAAAAAATTACATCGGCAACATATGGCCACAGTTTGCTCAATTGTTTGTTCAGCCATTTCACCTGAAACAGGAAGCCGAATAAATTAAGACAAAACAAACAATAACATGTCAGTATGCCTATATCCATACTCTTATATACAACAAAAATTAAAATAATTTTATGGAGGGACTATTTCCTGAGCCACTTCACATGTGATTAATTGAAACTATGCACTGTCACATTCTTGTCTAAAAAGTACACTGAAAGAAGAATGATAAGAACATTAAACGAAACTATGCGCTGTCACATTCTCGTCTAAAAAGTACACTGAAAGAAGAATGATAAGAACATTAAACATGTTTCATCTGACATGTTCTTCTTGAAAATCAACTTTAAATCTTGAGATTTCTTCTTCAAGTGAGAATATTTCTAACAAGAAAGTTAGCTGTAGTAAGATATCAGTGATGGGTATTTACTTCACGTATATCATTGTTACAAAATACATATAAAAGGAGTCACTCTATGCCTGACAGACTATCACAATGCTTCATCCACTGATCTTCTCTCTCTCTCTACTGCAGAATCACGACAGTTTCCATGAAGAAATGCTAAGACTGTGCTTATCTTCAGGAGATTCAAAGTTCGATCTCCTTACACAAGAACACATGAACGCACCCATTCATGTAAACACACACATAAACAAAAACTATCCGTTTTGTTTAGTTTTTGAAATGAGTTTTGAGTTGTATTTTGAAAGGTAAGTTTTTTAAATGAATTTTGAAAAGACAAAACTCGTTTGGTTATGAGTTTTGAATTGTATTTTGAAATTGTTTTCAGTTTATTTTTTTTTAAATATTTAAAAAATTTATTAATTTTATTTTTTTTAAGGTAACTTTTTTTTTATTGTAAATATTTATTTATTTATTTTAATGTGAGTTGTATTTACTACATTTGTGCGCTATATTTTTTTTTTAATATTTTAAATATTTAAAAAAAATTATTTTTTTATTTTAAATATATAATTTTTATTTTAAATAATTTATTTTATTTTTTAAATATTGTAAATATTTTTTTTATTTTTTTTTAAATATTTAAATTTAAATTTTTTTTGGATTGCCCATATGACAACTCTATCTTTTAGTCTAAAAATCAAAAAATCACTAAAAAAATTAAAAAGCCAACGGCCTATACCAAAAAGTTAAAAATTCTTTTTTCTCTCTACTTTTTGTACGTCTTTTGATAAAAAGTCAAAAAGTCATCCAAAACATACTAATTTTTTTACCTCATATTTTAGTCAAAAAGTCAAAACGTTACTAAAATAACATGTTTTCAAACGAGACCTAAATCATAACAAATTATTTGGTCAATACTTAAAAAATTAACAAAATATTTTTTTCAAAAAAATATAATAATAAAAAATGTTTTTCTTCAAAAATAAAAAAAAAATTATTTTTTTAGAAAAAAATAAATTTTCAAAAAAATAAAAAATAAAAAATAATTTTAAAGAACAAAATAAAAAATCTCTTTTTTTATATTTTTTTTATATTTAAATAGAGTTTTAAAAGGAGTTTGGTAGTGAGTTTTGAAAGCTTTGTTTGGTTATGAGTTTTGAAATTTTTTTTATCCAAATCAGGATTTGAAAACTTAACCAAACGCCACCGATGTCATTCAGCTGAAAAAGATTCAAAGTTCAATCTCCTTGCATGAACATATGATCGCAAATTATTTCATTGCAGCTGAAAAGCACTGTAACGAAAGCAATTATAAGGGGTAAAAACTAACATCAAAGACAAAATGGCAACAGCATCTAGAATAAAATACAGGGAACCCTTGAGGATGATTGACCAAAAAAATAATCCATTTATTCCCAAGAAGGGGGAACAAGTCTCCCTTCTTTGGTGAAAAAAACAAAGAAGAAATTTCCCTCTCTTTTTTTCTTTTTGTTCTTTTTTTCACACATCAGACACCAAAAATTGTCGGTATCCAGAATCCAAAAAATATAATGGGACATATATTACTTTAATTTGGGCTCATGGACTTCTTGTCTATATTAATGCTCACCAGTATTTTCATTATTATTTCTCTGTTACTTCTTTCATATCTCCAGAAGTTTTCAATATTCATCTAATTATAAATTTTTCAAAAAAGTGCCACAATTTACAAATAAGCTGGATTGCAGAAGCAATGCAAATATTAATCAAAGCTGGCCAATATTAAGTTCCAATAACTCTGGTGCCACTAATCTCTCATCATTATGGTTGGTCTAAAAGTTAATGGTAGCCAAAGGAAAATAACTAGCCACAAATTGCATACAGAAGGGAGAAGGAAGGAAAATGGTTGCTCATTCAGAACTTTAAAACACCCTAACCTGTTCAAAAACAGGGAAGGAAATCCATTCAGGGAAATTGTCACCGCAGATTTTCTTCAAATCATCTCTGCTGAGGGAACTGAGAAGTTTAATATCAACAGCCTGAAAGAGAAATGAAATGAGAAGAATACAAACACAACAGTGTTCAAGAATTGAGCATATCATTGGAACAAGAGCATGATTCGCCATTCAAGGGTTCAATAACAATAGCACTGGAAAAAGTCTAGTTTATATCTGAACATTCCATCACTAATCATTGACCTAAATGTAACATTTTTTATAAGAATACAAACTCCTAATTTTTAGCGTAGGAGAATAAACCTCTGTATAACTTCTCTTATTTTTTATATTTTCGTTTTTCAATATAGGAAAAACAATCCCTTACAATTCATTCACCCATAAAACATGTTTTCTCACATAAGACCTTCCAGTCAATGGATACAGAGGCTCACCTTTTTGCAAGAAGAGTTGTGAAACAGTTCGACAAATACTTTTTACCAGTCATGAGCAGATATTTTCAGGAAATGTCACCAATATTTTTAAAGCTCTTGCATTTTCTATTTCTCTTATTTGTTTGTTATTTGCTTTGGTAGTTAACTCCTATATTTTTTCCACTTTTTAGAATACCTACCTTCTTGAACTCCTTTCTTTGTCTAATAAATCTTTGTTTCTTATCAAGCAAAGTGTGGGAAGCACAAGTACAAAGTTTAATATCACATTCTTTGTTTTTTTAAGCATACTAGATTGCAAGAGCATCTTGTGCCAGGTTTATATTGCTATAAGATAAGCAAATACCACATCAAAATTTTGATAGATGCACACATATATAGGAAGAGATAGAGAACTATCAAATAATCAATGCATACTATGCTTGTTGAGATGGCAAAAAAAGAGAATAGCAAGAGATTATGATGAAAAAACACAGAAATTAATACAATCAATGTACAAGAGCAAACGTTAAGTTGCAAAAAAATTATAGCACCACGAACTCTTCTCTCCACAAAAGCAGCAGAGGGATAGGATCTTGCCATGACAAATGCTTAAGAAGTGTTACAAAATTAACAAAGTAGTAAACCCCTTCACTTCTAATTAACACATGAGTATGACGCCCTGGTTGGCAGCAACAACTTTACCCTATTCTTATCTCCAAGGGGATTGGCTTTGCTAATCTCTAACAGTTGTAGCATGTCAATCAGTCATTAGCTATGGATATTTTCAATTGAGTCTCAACCATACAAGCAAATACTGATCTAAACAAAAACAGTAACCACGAGCACAGCTACTACTACTGAAAAAATGGTGATACAGTGCACGAGGCTTCCACTAAAGCAAAGTCTGGGAAGTTAAAAATAAGTGAACATATTTATTTTGGATAGAAACAAATCTATACCCTTTCCTTAAAACAAAGACCTTATAAACTATGTTACACGGACTCTTCGAAATAAATCAAATACCATGTCAGATACGGACAAAAGTGTGGGATATGTATTGATACTTTTCATCAGATGCTTGTTACTATCATTATATGTATATATATTGTTGTATAATTTCTACAAATTGAGTAAAACGCCTTTTTCACACTATAACACTATTTTATCTCACATAATATTTAAAAATATTAAAATATGATGCTTTTTTTTCCCAAGTCCGCATATCTTTAAATTTGAGCTTCGATAGATCTGACCTCTAGATCCACACAAATTGAGGCAGAAATGAGAATTCCAATTTCAACCTACTTTATAACAGAGAAATTTCACACTCAAGGAATCAAACACTCAGGACTAAAGCAGAAAGTAAACTGATCACAATTTCTAGGTCTTCTGTTCTAATTTAGACTTCCCAAACTAAACAAAGTAATCAGAGTAACCTACAATTCAACCTACACATAGGACTGACTCCAAGTACAACCCAAGTCCCCCAAATTTGAAATACAAACCCAACCCAAGAGTGCAAAATCACCAACCTTTGCGATACGTTTGGTGCTCCTGTATCTCATCATGTGATGCCAACCAGCCATGAATGCGATCCCCAAGATCGTCCCCATGAAAATTCCAGAAATCAAGCCCATTTTGCTGGATTTCGAACCAAATTTTTTTTTTCCTGAGAAAATCAAATCACACCCAAATTCAAAACCAAAGAAATCATCGAAGAGAGAGGAGTGTGAAAAACAAGAAGATACAGACCTTACACTTGTTTGTAACTCAACAGTCGTCGTTATCTTTTTCTCTCTAAATATATATATATATACAGTAGTAGTGTGTGTTTCTCTCTCTAAACGTCTCGATCGTCTTCGAGCTGTTCGCATTTCCACCGCCACGAGATTATTATCGAAGAAGCCAATTAAAGCAAAAAAATTTATTATTCCACTGCCATTAAAGGCGTCGTAGGCCAGTCCGTGTTGAAGTATCAACTACGCTTTGCAAAAAGGAAATTGAATTTTCAGCTTTAAATAATTGGTAGGGACCGTCTTCGGTTGGATATTTCAATCCAGTCCGGTCCATCTTCAGCTTATTTTGGATTTGTTTCTATAATTTATTAAACCATTTAATATATAAGATTTGTTTCTATAATTTATTTATTAAACCATTTAATATATAAAATTAATTAATTATTTTGGTTAGATATTAAGGGGTTGTTTGAAATGATCTAAATAAGTGTATTTTTTATCTTTTTACGAAAAAATATGCAGAAAAATAGAGAGATGATGTGATAAAAAAAAGATAAAAAGATAAAAAAATGAATTATTTTGTAGTAACCAAACTTGGCCTAATAGTTATTTGATCAAATCATATTTGTGTCAATAATTTATTTTTAAATTCATACTTATCGTTAATATAAATTTAATTTAGGGGTTGTTTGGGATGACCTAAATAAGTGTACTTTTTGTCTTTTTATGAAAAGATATGCAGAAAAATAGAGAGGTGATGTGATGAAAAATAAAATAAAAAGATGAATTATTTTTGAGTTGTCAAACTTAACCTTAATCAAGTGATTATCTATATTTAATTAATGTGACTTTTTATAATAATAAAATACTTATTGAATTCCACATATTAATCTATTTGAATTATTTGATACGAGTTTTACACTGAGCCAATAAAGATCCAACACTACAAGCCAGTCCGATTTTGGAATGGAGAAGCTACTTCCTAAATAATCACTGTTTTTACCGTTTCTTAAAAAGAGTTTTGCAGTTATATCCCTTAACTTGGGCATAATAATATAAGTTTGGGGAAAAATATAATTAATTTTATATTTTTGAATAATTACATTAACTTCTAATTTACATAATAATTAAGTCATTTTCATCAATAATTCATTACTCATAGCAATATGAAAATGATGTTGTTGTTGGAACAATTTTTAGTGTAAAATAAATAACTTAAAACAAATCAAACAAATAAAAATAAATTATTTACATAATTTATTTTACCGAAATGAAAAATGTACAAAATAGATCAAGTCGAGTGTGTAATACTCTATCCTTAAGACAGATTTGCCTCGCTATGGTGCTTACCGATAAATAACGTCTATCTCCCAAGATACAATGATTTTTACAAATTGTAGTAGCACTCCAAACAATTTGTATGGCGAACAAAATCTATATTCTATACTCTCCAAAATTTTCTTAAAATTATATGAAGAATATATATGCAACAGAATAATATCTGGACAGCAACAAAATGAATTTTTTCAAATCAGAAATCTGCTGGAAAAGGCTGGTATTTATAGGCAAGCTGGTGAATTTTAGATCTGTTCCAATAGGTGCAAAAAGAACTGAACAGATCTATTATTTGATTTGAATTGAACAGGTGCAGTTCATATTTAAATAGATAACTGCTAGGCAGTTTTGAATCTGTCCAGAAACTGCTGACAGTTTTCAATCTGTTAGAACAGTTAATCTGTTGGGAATTTCGGACTGGAGGAGGCACAAATTTGAACAAAAAATTTGAATTAAATTCATTCAGAAAAATTAATTTACTTGAAAAGAATTTTTGGAAAAATTCAAAATAAATTTTGTCCAAAAATTAATATCTCGACCCATAATCGAACGGACAGCGCATGCGCGTGTGATGGTTTGAGCCAAGGTTCAATTTGTTCATAACTCCTCCCTTTTACAAATTTGGGATGCCCCTTGCGGCCCAACCCAAGTCTTGCTATCTAGAACTTATATATATACATAAGTTCTCTTAAGTTTCTAATGTGGGATAAACCTTACAAGGAAACCCACATTTAATTATTTAATTGTCTATTCTACAAACCCGAAAACGACATCAACTTCCCATTCACTCATAAATGGTTTTGACGAACCGTCTTCACCGTGTGATAAGAAACACGTTACCTCTTTGGATCTACCCCAAAACACGCAGGGCCCCACTCAAATTTGGACTCAAAGATGGCTCAAAATAAGCCTATAAAATCATTATTTTCAACAATCTCCCACATGAATAGAATTTGATGGAAAGAAAATGCAACAACATGATCTATTACAGAGAGTACATAAATTGGAAATATTCTGCAAAGAATAGGTAGCTTTTGGCTTTGAACCTTCCTTTGTGAGACACTATCGGATTTACTAGTTAACTAGTGAACATGATGTCTTGAACTGTTCAGCCTTTTGTGTAACTTAAGACAATAGAACTCACACAGAATATTACCAAACACAGTTTAGTTCTCGCTATTATGTTCATTTTGACCCTGAACAACATGGTCTTTCATGAGTGCTCTAGAGAATTGTAGCTTTTTACAAATATCATAGAACCGGCCTAGTTCACACTCATATAGGTGATTCTTATGAAGAGTATCCTGCCATACTACACTAGGTATACATAGATATAAGAATCACTAAAAGTATTACTTAACCTAAAACGCTGCAGATATCACTATTTCATTATAGAAATGGGTAGGAGTTTAACTCCCTAGTGATCCTTATGAGTCATACACAACTCGGTTGTCCCTTTGAACCTAGATCTTGGGATCTCCAGTCAACTAGGTTAGGTTGCTGTTGTGGTAACTCTTATTTAATAGGCTTAAGTCCCATTTCCTTCGATGAATTCTCAACTAACTCTCTTGCTAACCCTTTGGTTAGTGGATCTGCTATGTTATCTTTAGACTTCTCATATTCAATGAAAATAATTCCATTAGAGAGTAGTTATCTTACGGTGTTATATTGACAACGAATGTGTCGTGACTTACCGTTATACATATGACTCTATACTCTACCAATTGCTGATTGACTATCATAATGTATGCATATAGCAGGCACCGATTTTGGCCATATTGGAATATCTTCAAGGAAGTAGCAAAGCCATTTTGCTTCTTTCCCAACTTTATCTAAAGCTATAAATTCTGATTCCATAGTAGACCTAGCAATGTAACTCTGTTTGGAAGATTTCCAAGATACAGTCGCCCCACCAAGAGTAAAGACATATCCACTGGTGGATTTTAAGTCTCTAGTATCTGATATCTAATTTGCATCACAATACCCTTCAAGTACTGATGGATATCTAGTATAATTTAGCCCAATATTACGAGTAAATCGGAGATATCTTAGAGCCCTTATAATTGCTTTCCAGTGTTCTACTCCTAGTTTACTCGTACATCTACTTAA
Source organism: Camellia lanceoleosa (assembly GCA_025200525.1). Classification (NCBI taxonomy): domain Eukaryota; kingdom Viridiplantae; phylum Streptophyta; class Magnoliopsida; order Ericales; family Theaceae; genus Camellia; species Camellia lanceoleosa. The sequence goes on from CM045760.1 coordinate 25,243,970, forward strand.
TTTACTTACTGTATAAGCTATATCTGGGCGAATGCAGTTCATCAAGTACATTAAGCTTCCAATAATTTGGGTATATTCTAATTAATAAATACTTTCTTGTACATTCTTAGAAAGAAACAAATTAACATCCACTAGTGTTCTAACAAGATGATCATCATCTTTGCTGAATTTGTCAAGTATTTTCTCAATGTAATGAGATTGTGACAAAGCATATCCCTCTGATGTTTTGATAATTTTCATACCAAGAATTACATCAGCAATTCACATGTCTTTCATGTCAAAATGTTTATTCAACATTTTCTTAATAGTTTTAATCATGTCATTATTACTACCTATGATGCGCATATTATCCACATAAAGACATACTATAACATAACCATTGTTTGTGTTTTTAATATAAACACATTTGTCATATTCATTAATTTTAAATCCATTTGACATCATTGCCTTGTCAAATTTCTCATGCCATTGTTTTGGCGCTTGTTTTAAATCATATAATGATTTAACCAATTTACACACATTCTTTTCTTTTCCTAGAACGAAAATCCTTCAGTTGTTCCATATAAATTTCTTCATCTAACCCACCATTTAAGAAAGCGGTTTTACATCCATTTGATGAATTTCTAGATTGTACAAAGATGAAATGGCAATTAGCATTCTAATGGATATTATTCTGGTAACTAGTGAGTATGTGTCAAAGTAATTAAGACCTTCTTTTTGTCTATATTCTTTGACCACAAGTCTTGCCTTGTATTTGTCAATTGATCCATCTGCTTTCATTTTTCTTTTGAAAATTCACTTGTACCCAAGAGGTTTACAACCTGGTGGCAAATCCACCAATTCCCAAGTGTGATTTTACAGGATGGATTCAACTTTGTTGTTTACAGCTTCTTTCCATAAAGGAACCTCAGAACTAGACATAACTTCTTTAAAAGTTAAAGACTTATTTTCTAACAAAAATGTTAGAAAATCTAGACCAAAAGATTTTGAGATTCTAGCACGTTTATTATGCCTAGGTTTCTTTTTGTCATTTTGATCTATCTCTTGCTCTTGTTCTTGATCATGTTCTTGATCATAACTAGTAATAGCATCAAAAGATTTTTTATTAGTACTAGTCTTTTGTCCAGCTTTCTTTGGAAACACATGTTCAAAGAAAGACGCATTCCGAAATTTAATAATAGTATTTATATGCATTTCGGAATGTTCTGACTTATAAATCAAAAATCGATATGCACTACTATTCATGGCATAACCAATGAAAATGCATCCGACGGTTTTAGGACCTATCTTAGTCTTTTTAGGACTAGAAATAGTCATTTTAGCCAAACACCCCCACACTTTTAAGTATTTGTAGGATGGTACTCTCCCATGTGTAACAGCCCTCGTACTGATTACCAATTAACCACTAAATTAGCTACTGGTTACTGTTAAACTGAACTGATAATGACCGATAATTGAATTAACTGAAGTACTGATCGGATTGATTGAAATCGAAATTGAAATTGAATAAGTTTATCTATTATATTGCATTTCTATCTGTTTGATCGATTGATTATCTGTTTGAATTCGTATGTGTAAACTGCTAATTGAAGGCCTTATCGGCGGCCGAATTAGAAACCGTTTAGTGTTTTGGACTCAGTAGAATATTTGTGATTTAGTGGTATAATTATCTAAAATGTGATTAGGTATGATTAAATTAGATCAAATATTGATTCAATTGGCAAGTTTGACTTATTTACAATTAAGCCACTTAGTGGCCATTATCTACACACTTGCCTTAATTTCAACACATTTGATCACACAACATTTCTCCTCTTGTTCTTGCACATTGCCGACCTAAGAGAGGAAATAGGAGTGAGTGAGTTCATTTTGTTGTATTAGCTTGAAATCTTGAAGAATTAGAGTGTGACTTGGCTAAATTGAACTTCTAGGCAAGAAATTGAGACTTAGGTAAGTGAATTCATCTTCTTCTTGTTGTCTTTAAGCTAGTTCTTACATGATTCATGCCTCATTGTAGAACTAAGTCATGATTTGGTCCAAAAGTATTAAATTGAAGCTTAACCTTTGCATGCATGTGTTCTTTGTTGAGTTTGAAGTGGAATTCATAGCTAATTGTTGCATGTATGTACAAGTTCTAGTTAAGGTTCATGAAACCATCATGTTTTCAAAGTATTGAGCTCAATTGAGCAAGAATTGAAGCTTGAATTTGGTTTAAAGATCATGCATGTCATGTTTTGAAATTGTTCATGAAATTGATTTCGAATTGGGTTTAATTGAAACACCCTTGGGCCTTGATTTCTTAAATTGAGCTTTAAAACGTGTTATTCTATGTGTTTGAAAGAGTTTTCCAGAAAATGGGCCCAAGAGGATCGAGTTGGGAGCATCAAACTTGAGTTTTGAACTTGGAACACAAACCTGGATTTTCCAGATTTTTGATGTCCGCTCGAGCGGGAGAAGTGCCGCTCGAGCGGGGAAATCATACTCCCAGCATTTTCTTCGACTTGTTTTACAGTCCGCTCGAGCGGAGTGTTTCACGCTCGAGCAGAGAAATCGCGTATCCAGCATCTTGCACCATTCATCAGTTCGCTCGAGCGGTGGAATGTACGCTTGAACGGGGACCTTTGTTTGCTTGTACGCCGAAGGGAAACTCAAGGCCGAAGCGAGGCCCTGCTTCAATCAAAATCTCAAACCGATTTGGCACATCTTTGAATCCTCATCCCATCCTAGGCATTCTTAGGCCTAGTTTAAGGCATCTTAATGAGGATTTAGACATAGAACCATACCGAGGAAATTTAGGGATTTAATTATCATCCTTTCGACTGTGAAACTTAGTGTGTGTTCTATTTGTTAACTGTTTAGGGTTGGCTCTCGGGGACGCGCTCTAGCTGCTATAGCCCAATCTCTGTGAGTAACAATTGTGTAAAGATATGTTCAAAATGATTATCTTTTGAATACTGAACCGAACTGCTTATTGAACTGCAATTGTTTACTGAATGAATGTATGTCCTGTATTCTGAATCAGACAGGCATCCTTAGCAATTATTCATATCACATGTAGCTCACGGTTTCTTGTGGAACCATATCAAGCTTGATTGATGGCCATCATTCTTGATGGGTCTGTTAAGACCGGTCCTTTTGGACCTCTGTTTATAAAGGCTAATGGATGTACCACATATGGTGATTGATTGAAATCTTGAAAGATCGAATATCATGTTTAATGAATCGATTTCATTATCAGAAGGACATTCATTCATAACCTCTTTACGCTTTATGTTATTCACTGGGCTTTAGCTCACTGTTTATATATATATATATATATGTAGGTTCTCAGCAGCCAGACCGGAGCTAGGAGCGTGGGTTGGTCCCCAGTTTTGTCAAGCCAGCCTATGTGCCTCACTGCGAGGTTCCGAGTTGCCATGCTATGGCTTGGGGTGTTTTTGTGTCCCCTATTGGTCTCCTTACTGTTTGTACCACTGTTTAGACTATCTACCGCTTTTACCGCATCGTTGTTCTAGGATTTGATTCCAGATCGACCGATCAGATATGATTGTATAGATCATGCTTTTAATCAGATCATTGCATGAAAAATGTTTTTGACATACTGATTTTCACATCAATGGACACTAGTTATTTCTTCAGTATTGGCTTAATCAGACATCGTATTCAAGAAGCCTTGATAATCTCGGATTCTTGGCGATTCTGATGCTAAACCCATAGGGCCGGGTTTGGGTCGTGACAACATGCCACAATTCATAAGGTGTTTGATTCACTTTATTTAAAGTTACTTTATTAAGTATATAATTAGTAGAAAGTATTACTTCCCCTCACAAGTTCTGAGGTAATCCAGAACTTATTAACATGACATTCATCATTTCTTTTAAAGTCCTATTTTTCCTTTCAGCAATTCCATTTTGCTGAAGTAAGTAAGAAGCGGTGGTTTGACGAATTATTCCATGTTCTTTACAAAATTTATCAAAAGGTAATTCATATTCACCACCTCTATCACTTCTAAATTTTTTAATTTTCTTACCAAGTTGATTTTCAATTTCATTCTTATATTGAATGAAAGTTTCCAAAGCTTCATCCTTAGTTCGAATTAAACATAACTATATCTAGTATAGTCATCTATGAAAGTGATAAAACATTTTTTCCCACCTTTAGTTTGAATTGATTTAAAATCACAAATGTCACTATGAATTAATTCAAGTGGCTCTGTAAATTTGAAGACTCAAGCAAGTAAGAAGAAGACGTATTTTTATTAATAACAAATGGTACAATAGTCGTTACATTCATTTTGAAAAGGCCATTAGACATGTAACCTTTTCCTACATACATCCCATTCTTAGTAAGTACAAATTTATCACTCTCAAACATTAGCCTAAACCCATTTTTACTTAACAAAGATCCAGAAACAAGATTCTTGCAAATGTCCAGTACATGCAGCACATTGTTGAAAGTGAGTTCCTTTCCAGATGTCATCTTTTTCAATAATCTTTTCTTGTCCTTAACTTTAGAAATTAAGGAGTTGCCTATAAAAAGTTGTTCCCCGTTGTTCATAATGAATAAGATGTAAACATCTTTTTGTCGGCATAGATGTGGCTAGTAGCACCAGTGTCCACCCACCATTCTTTAGAATTTCCGACAAAGTTTGCCTCAGAAATAACTGCAGAAAGATTTATGTCCTCAATACCATTGGAAATTCTATTTCCTTCACCATGTTCGCTTGAGCAAGCTTCTTGCTTGATCTTCCTTTGCCTTTGCCTTTGCTACAGCAATCTTTGGCCCGATGTCCCACTTTGTCATAAATGTAACATTTGCCATTGAACTTGTACTTTTTAGTTTCCCCTCTTTTAGAGCCTTATGCGAAACTTTCTCCAGAAAACTTTCGTTTCTTTGCTTTTGAAGCATGTTCCACCATATTTGTCTTAGACTTCATTGGATGCTTACCAGCCCGCTTCTCTAAATTGCGGTTGTCCTCCTCAATCCTTAAACGCACAATTAATTCATCCAAAGTCATTTCTTTGTGCTTGTGTTTGAGGTTGTCTTAACCCAAACTTGCCCCTATAGGTTTAGCGTCGTAATCGGCCAATAATCCTTGAATTACCAAAGGCCTCTTCATAGAATAACATATAATTAGGGGCTGCAGAAGCAAATAGCAATTAAACAACTTCCATTGAGCTGTGCAGATTTGTATGAGATAGAAAAATTTTAAACTTTATATACATATATGCACATCATCCTTAAGTTATTATATATACACAGATTAGACAAAGAGGGACTTAGCCCTATTTACAAAATACACAAGACTTGTCTAATCAATCAAGAAAATAAAACTTAAACTTTAAATCACATAGCCATAGTCACTTGACATATCCTGAACCTCCACGGGAGGCACATAGGTTGACTGACAAAAACATATTCCAGGTAGATGCGTCTAAGCCTGGTCACGCGTCTGATCACCTACATACATAAATAATACAGTGAGTTAGAGCCCAATGAATAATAACAGAGTAAAGGGTTTTAATGAATGATGTCCGTATCGAATTCAAAAATCAGATTTCAAATCTCTTATCAAATCAGAAACATAGTCATGTTCATGTTCATATTCGTATAAAAAATAGAGTCATATTTATATTCATATTCAAATCATGTGTGGTACTTCCTTTAACGTAACATATCATGTTAGTCAAGCATATCAAGTTCCATAATGGAACCTTCGGTTCTGGGTAACATATCTCATACGTGGGCTACGGTATTGTTTTTCTCGGGCGAGGGCCTGGGCCACGATATTATTTCCCCTGGGCAAGGGCTTGGGCCACAGTATTATTTCCCCCAGGCGAGGGCCTGGGCCATGGTATTAACCCTCAGGCTAGGGCCTCATGACCATAAGCCACAGTATTATGTCCCCTGGGCGAGGGTCTCTGCTAAGGATACCACAATTACGTTTCAAAGAAAATGGACAATCATTCATTCATACAAAACATAGCATTTCAGAAACTTATCATATCATACCATCAGAAAATAATTAAGGTTAAACATAACTGTACAGAGTTATTACTCACAATGTTCAAATGCCTGGTTTGCCCTTGTAGTTGACCCTACATAATTCATAATACACATAAAAACTGGGTCACAATACAATTGATTCCATTCTTTAACTTGTTTAACATTCTTAGGTTTCTTTTATGTTCTTTAATTCATTTGCAATGTTTAATGCATGCATAAGAGTGCTTTGAAATAAAAGAGAACAGAAAACAAAGCATAAAACATCTTTTCCAAATTTCTAAAACAGGGCCCTTCGCTCGAGCATAGCTTAGGCTGCTCGAGCAGACCCCTTTGGTCTGCAAAAGTACTGGTTGCTTGTATTCTACGCTCGAGCGGCAACTTCTTCGCTAGAGAAACGAAGCTAATTTGTGGGTTTTCTAAAATGTTGATTGTGCTTCAAAACATAACTTCATATGATACAACTTACATGTTTTAACCCATATATCGACCATACAACTTCTAATCATGATATAATACCAATTCTACAAGATTCGAAGTTCAAATCTCTAAGGATTCATCATACAAGCCCAAATTACTTCAAATTCATTTCCTTAAACTTCATAACTCACAAATTCTAAAATTTGAATTGAGCTTTCAAAATAATTTCAAGACTCGGGTTCATACATGGCTTGTCTAAAAACATACAAACTCTTAAATAATCAAGAAAATATGATCCATTTTAAATCATTTACATCAAAACTCCTTTAATTTATAAATTAAACTCATTGTTCATAAACTCATAAATTTCCAAAACTTAATTCTTACTTCATCAAAACATGCAATCAATTATTAGAAATCCATGATGCATGTACAAGTAGAGTATTAAAACTTGTAGAACTTGTCCATGCATGTAGAAATTAGACTTAATTCATGCATGATATTCCAAAGTCAAATAAAAAATAATTAATTTCTAAATTAATTTCCATAAATTTGAACATAGCTTCAATTTCTCATTTTCTTTTTAATTACATAAAATTGACTTCAAGTTCTTTCTATTTTCCTTCAAAACATGAATTTAAAGTTATAACCTTCTTAAAAAAAAACATTTGCATGTATGAAATATTTATCAAAATCCCACCAATTATACCTTATCAAGCCCAAACAATAATTAAACTTTTAATTTACACCAAACTCAATCACAAACTTATAATCTTTAAATTATGAATTAATTTCTTAACTTACATTACATGGATGGGTTAAAAAAATTTAATTATAAAATCAAAACTTTATCTAACATTCTAAATTTTCATAAACTAGATTCTCATAAAACATTTCATTTTTCTCTTCAAATATGAACTTGAATTAATTCAAATTTCTCATAATCCATGAAACATATTGTAATTAGAGTATCAATTTGCTCATGCATGTAACAATGAGGTTTATTTTCATGCAAGATCACAACATCAAATTCAAAATCACAACATCAAATTCAAAATAATTAATCCCTAAATTTATTCCATAATCATCCACATGCATGTAGCCCATTTGATGTTTACCTAATTCCAAATTAGCTTCCATAATCTTACACTTAAGTCAATTTTCTTCATCTTCTTGCTAATTCCTTTTAATTACATGATTTGAGTCTAATTTCATCTTTAATTGTAAGTGCAATGTAAGGATTTTACACAAATGAAACATAAATTCCATACCTTAAGTTTTCTAATTCTTCTTCTCCTTCAAACCTTGAGCTCATCTTTCAATTTCTCTTATTTTCTAGCTTGTCTTTCCTTAAATTTTTTTTTTCTTCTTGGGCTGAAATTCCTTCTTCTCCAGCAACAAGCAACAAAATGAGGTGGGTTCTCTCTAGACTCTCTCTTTGTTTCTCTCTCTCAGATTCCTTCTCATTTCTTTCCTTTTTCTCTCCTTTTTTCTTTCTTCCAGCAGGTTATACACTCACACACACACACACACACACACACACACACACACACACACCTCACTTCTTGACCTTAACATAGCACACGTGCACTCTCCTTTGATTTCCAACACATCACATACACACACATACACAGATTTCTCAATACACCCACACCCATTTACACCCCCAATACTAATTTAGTCCATAATTCAATTTATGTCTAGGAATAATTTAATTAAGCATCACTTAATCTTAATAAATTTTAATTAACACAAAATTAGTTAATTATAACTAATTTCAAATCTCACATAATTAAATTAGTCTAATTGACTTCCATTAGAGTCTAATTAAATATATTTAAATTTATCAATCCAAATTAGATTTTTAATCAAGCTTCCAAAAGGCTCTAAACATCAAATTAAACTTATTCCCATCATCAATTTTGGTTCCTCAAATCATTAAGGTCTTCAATTTTGGATTAAACTTCAAAATCTTCGCCAATAAATTACATATTCAAATTGGACACCCCATAAATAAATTTAATTCGTAATAATCACAATTCTCAATCCTCATAACTTAATTAACTTCAATTCAGACCCAATTTAATTGAATCTCAATTTTACTAAATTGAATCGAATATTTAATTAAACTCCCAAATGAGTCCGTAATTAAAATTAAATTGACTCAACTTCTTAATTTCAATTCCTTAAGCCATTTGAACCCTTAATTTATAATTCCAAAATAAGTACTTAATAGAACCATAGATGAATCAATCTCCATAATTTTCGTAAAACCCATATTAAATTGGAATAATTGGCAATTAAATTTCAAATCTCCTTAATTAATTAAGTGATAATCATTATACGCGATGGGGTCATTACAGAGGTAGTTCTTGAATTCCTTTCAGCCTTGTGGTATTTTTTCAATTAAGGCAGCAGCTTGAAAGGATTCACTGAGAGACATGCTTTCTGCATAAATGTCATGCAAAATAAGTTGAAGATCTTGAACTTGACTGATCACAGTCTTAGAATCAACCATCACAAAGTCTAGGAATTTTCCAATCACAAATTTCTTTGAGCTAGCATATTCTGTTTTGTACTTTTTCTCTAAAGACTCTCAAAGTTCCTTTGCCGATTTGATAGGACTGTAGACGTTGTATGATGTGTTGTCAAGTCCGTTCAAGATGTGATTTCGGCAAAGGAAATCAACATGTTTCCAAGCATTGACAACAGCAACTACTTGCCGATCGGTTTCATCCTCTTTCAGAGTAAAAGTATCCTCACGAAGGAAACGCGCCAAGTTGAGAGTAGTAAGATAAAACAACATTTTTTGTTGTCATTTTAAAATCAGTTCCTGAGAACTTTTTTGGCTTCTCACCGTGATTGACTAGCACCGCCACAACATGAGGAGTTGGTGCAATTGTAGCCACCATACTAGTACTTGTTTGAGCATTAGTTTGACCAGTTTCAATAGTCATGAATTCTAACTTATAAAACAAAATTATAATTAGAATTTTATACTTCACAGAAAATTTAAACCAAAACCACATAATTAAATTCTGTAAAAAATAAAAAAAACAAGAATTATAACTTTTATTTCCAATTAATTTGAAAATAAAATAATATTTTATTTAAATAAATTAATTTCACACAGAAAATTAAATTTCTATAACACTTCAAAATTAAAATACTAAAACAAAATTTTAATTAATGAAAATTCAGAAATTATTTCTGAAAACCAAAATTAATTTCTGACTAATTTCACAAATAAATATTCTAAATTGTTAATGGCTGCCAGTATATTACTACTAGTTGTCAAAGAAAATAAACAGTATATTACTACTATTTGTTTTTTCAATCAGAATATTATTTCGTAAAACCACAGAAAATAATTTCTGTAAGAAGAAAGGAAGAAAAAGAAACAAACGAAAAATTCTGTATAAACAAAATAATTAGAATCTTTCTTAAAATTATTGGAACAATCTTCTGTGTAAAATAAATAACTTGAAACAAATCAAACAAAAAAATAAAATAAATTACTTACAGAATTTATTTTACTAAAATGAAAAATGTGCAAAATAGATTAAGTCGAGTGTATGACACTCTGTTCTTAAGATAGATTCGCCCTGCTACGGTGCTTATAGATAAATGGCATCTATCTCCCAAGATACAATGATCTTCATAAATTGTAGTAGCACTCTAAACAATTTGTACGGCGAACAAAACCTATTTTCTATACTCTCTAAAATTTTCCTAAATTATATGAAGAATATATATGTAATAGAGCAATATCTGGACAGTAACAAAATGAATTTTTTTGGATCAGAAATCTGTTGGAAAAGACAGATATTTATAGGCAAACTAGTGACCTTCAGATCTGTCCAAATAGGCGCGAAAAGAACTGAACAGATCTGTTATTTAAATTGAACAGGTACAGTTTAGATTTAAATAGATAACTGCTGGGCGGTTTTGAATCTGTCCAGAAACTGTTGGCAGTTTTCAACCTGTTAGAATAGTTAATCTGTTGGGAATTTCGGACTAGAGGAGGCACAAATTTGGACAAAAAATTTGAATTCAAATTTGGCACAAAATTTGAATTAAATTCATTCAGAAAAATTAATTTTCTTGAAAAGAATTTTTGGAAAAATTCAAAATAAATTTTGTCCAAAAATTAATGTTAGAACCGACTCACACCTGTGCCTGGACGGACGATAGCAGTAGCACGCGTGCATGTTGTGGTTTGAGCCAATGTTCAATTTGTCTATAACTCTTCCTTCTACAAACTTGGGGTGCCGCTTGGGGTCTAACCCAAGTGTTGCCACCTAGAACTTATATATACACATAAGTTCTCTTAAGTTTTCAATATGGAACAAGTCTTACAAGGAAACTCACATTTAATTCTTTAGTTGTCCATTTTACGAACCCGGAAACGACGTCAACTTCCTATTCACTCATAAATGGTTTTGACGAACTATTTTCACCGTGTGACTTACTATACGATAAGGAACACGTCAACTATTTGGACCTACCCCAAAAGAGTGTGGGTTCCACTCAAATTTAGACTCAAAGATGGCTCAAAATAAACTTATAAAACTATTATTTTCAACAGTTGTCATCTATTTTCTACTAAAATATGTATTTATCTTTATTTATTTCAATAGTTGTCTATTATCAGCATTACTTTTGGTCACTTTAGTCTGACTAAAAAGGAGATTAGTATAATTATATTAAAAGTGTAAAATTAACTATTATTTTTCTAATCTTAGAGAAAGTAATTGTAATTTATCCTAAATAAAAAAAAAATGCTTCTAAAAGTTCTACTTCCACCTATTTGGATTTCCTTTGAACACACACCTCAATCTCAGTTTTACTTTGAAAGCCTGACCTAATCATTACCTATTGTAGTTGACATTACCTATGACAGGGAATGAAAAAAGAAATGGGAGTCATCGAGGAAGGATGATGAGAAGCTGAGAGTTGGTGAGAGTCTGAAAATAGTGGGAAAGGATGGAAAAAGTTGAATAGGGAGGTAATGGGAGTCATCGGAGGTTGGTTTTGGGATGGGATTTTTTTTTTAATTATTTTTTTTAAAAATTAAAATATTTCGTTTTGAATAAATTTTTTAATTTTTTTAATTTTTATAAAAAAAAATAAAATGATTATGATTTAAATGTGACATTTTGTCTTATTGATTTTTTAATTTAATTTAATTTTTTTTGCCTAAAATAATCCAAAAATCAAAAAATTTGATATACCAAATGAAAGCTAAGCAGGTAGTGATTGGGGTACTAACAATCCACCTTGTAAGGTGTGATAGCTTGGTAGTTTTTTACTAACCTTGCAATCTCATATAGCTTAAGAAGATTAGGTGAAGTGCCATAGGGTGATATGTGTATTTGAGTGAAGGAGATGTTAATATTCAACATCTTATCTCCATATAGAATATGAAATCCTAGTTTTGATAACTTGGGATTAAGTTATTGGGTTATCTTGATAAACATACTGCATTTAAATTATTGGATGGAGTATAATAATCATGTTATATTTTTGTAATTGGATTATCTTGACAAACACACTATATTTAAGTTTTTGGACAGAGTATAATAACTCACAGCATATTTGTTTAGTATATTTCTACGGACAAATTCTCTGTGTGGCATAATTTATAGAAAAATGTATCTGCATACAATTTCTATGTGTGACATTGTTATTTATAGAAACATTTGTGTTGCGTAAAAACAATTGTTTCGAAAGTTCTTCAAAAATAGATTATTTTATTTTTATTAAAGTGACCCCAACTCACAATTGAAATTTGTCCACCATCTATTTTGCAGTGAAGAAAATGTGAACACATGTCATCAAAAAAAAAAAAAAAAAAAAAAAAAAAAAGGGTAATTGTGTGTATGGTTTTTTTTTTTTTTTTTTTTTTTTTTGGGGTGATCTAAAACAATAGTTTGAAATTGTAATATGTTTTTATTTTTATGAAGATAATCTTTTGACAATTTAGATAATCTTTTTTTTTGTTTTTTGAAAGCAGGTGTTTTTATAATATATATATATATATATTTATGATATATCTATCAAAAATAGTTTTTTAAAGTAGTTGGTTTTTATGTCTTTTAATAGTTTTCAAAAAGCAAAAAATAAAAATGATTTTTGAAAGCTCAATCACTTACACTTTAACCGGACATTCTAAGATTAATTCTTGCCTCCATCTAAATAAAGAGGCTTTACAAGTAAGAGGAGGATTATCCCCAAATATTTTATCTATGGAGATTGGACCAAAAATAAGTAATTTACTGACTTGGGTATTTATATTTTTTTTTCACGAACAAAATTATCATTTTGATTATTTCAATTTTCTGAAAATTATGAAAGTCATAATAAGTAATTCGTCTAAGTCATGGGCATTATAACATTACAACAATATATATATATATATATTTTTGGTACATCGGAAAATAAACAGCAAACAAGGACTACGCCCTAGTGCCCTCCTCATAGAGGTATACAATATCCGCAACTAACAAGGTGCGGATTTCCTCAGGTGCTTCATTAACAATAAGAAGATCCGCTGGTTGATGTTCGCCTAACTTGGCCATTGCATCAGCACAAATGTTGGCTTCCCTCCTTACATAATAGACATTTTAATTGGAAATTGGAATAGCCTTGAGAGGTATGGTCTTACGTAAAGTAATTCCAAACTTCTCGCTCATGTCTATATCTTTTGATTCCATTCCTCCTCCAAGCTTCCAATCAAAGGAGTGAAGAAGAGAAGCCAACATGAAGTGCACCATCTGATATGCCAACGGTATTCCTGGACATATCCTCCTTCCCGCGCCAAAAGGAATGAGCTCGAAATCTTGGCCTCTCATGTCAACTTTAAGGTCTAAGAACCTTTCAGGTACAAATGAATCTGGATGTAACCATATGCTTGAGTCTCGCCCAATAGCCCATACATTAACAAGAACTTGTGCATTCTTGGGCACCATGAAACCACTTATTTCTACATTAGCTTCGGCTTTATGGGGGACTAGTAATGGTGCTGGTGGGTGCAACCGAAGGATTTCTTTTACAACTGCTTGTAAGTAAGGTAGCCTAGAGATGTCTGCTTCTTGCACTATTCCATCATTGCAAATGACTTCTTTGAGCTCAGCTTGTGCTTTTGCCAAAATTTTAGGCTTTTTAGTACCTCTGCCATTGCCCATTCCACAGTGCTTGAAGTTGTGTCTGTTCCTGCAACAAATAAGTCCTAACATAAAGTAAAGTTAGTAAGTTGCTTTCATGAACAAATTACATTATTTTGTCTTAGAAACACATCAAAGTTACTATTATATATGACTAGATGCAACTTTTTCATCACTAATACTAATGATGATAAGAGAGTCAGCTATGGATGGTATGAGAATAATAATGATAAATGATAGTTGAACTCACTGAGATGGGCTATTTTGTATCAATAGGAGTGAATAGGCCAAACACTAATTATTACCAATTAATAAAATTTTGTATCTTAATATTCTGTAGTATTCCACAAATATAAATCCATGGAACTCTTCACAGATATCTCTGCTCCGTGACACTTTTGATCTGATAGTAATCCATGGAACTCTTCATATATGTCTCTGCTCCTCACAACTTCGTTACTCAAAACAACAAATAGTAGGTATGCAAAGCAACTATGAGTCAATTAGGACTAGACAAAAGATAAGATGTCACAATCCTCTAAAGTAAGCTTCAAACACACTTTGGGTATAAGATCTTGCTCTGCAACTCCTATGGCTCGTTCAAATGCCCTTTGGATAAGCTTCAAGTGGGCCCTCAAGACTTGGTTCTCAATTTTTTTTTTTTTTCTTCCAAATATTTAACTCCAAATCTAAGATAAGATTAATTTGGCCAAATTTGTGTAGAATTTAAAACGTATATCCTTAATCCAATGCAATATGCTCATGTTATACAAATATAAGATAAGACTAATGGCAAATATTTAACTCCAAATCTAAGATAAGATCAATGGCTTTGAGCGTCAAACTGCAACAGTTTTGAACACTCATCCTAGCCTCTCAACCCACTACAATCAGCCTCAAGTTATGTAAAACAAATGTCAAGTTTTGGCTACAAAAATTGTTAACATGTTAAACACTCTAATAATGGTAAAATTTCAGCAACGATTCCCTGTCTCCAAAAATTTCTGTCCCCTTGTCCTAAATCACTTACAACTATTGGACCATTTGAGAATCCCAAGATTTGAGAATTTCAGAACATATCCAATGGTTATGAGTGATTTGGGACATGAGGACAAGAATTTTTGAGGACAAGAGATCCTTGGGCATAAAATTTAGATTGAACATAATGAAATTATGGCGATCATATAGGCAACATCAATAGAACCAAAAAGTGAATTTTTTTTTAATTATTTCAGTGTTATGGATCAAATTGTTCAAAAATTCCATTAAAGCATGAAAATTGTTTATCCAAATGAAAAAGTCCTAGGAAAAAACAAAGAAAGTTTATTTGTTCATATTTACTCACAAGAAATAAGTGTTTTATGTCATTGCAGCTCAACTGGGTATCATTTTCTTTCCCGAGATTGAGAAGCACCTCTAGGAAATCATCAACAGTTGGAGGAGACACAGAAGCTCTTAATTGCAACCTTTGATTAATAATCCCATCAAATATATCAAATAACCTTTGCATATAACGTCTTGTCTGACCTTGTAAACCTTGTGGGTCAATCAATTTAAACAATGGAAGAAAGTCTGCAATATTAGGTTTCCCAGCAATTTCCATTAGAGCCCATACCAAATCCTTAAACTCTTGAGAAAAGTTTGAGTTATGGTGAGCTATGTCAATGGAGAAGAAGGTGCTTGATAGCAAATTAAGGGTGGTGGTAAAAGCAGCCTTTCCAATATCCACTTCTTGGCCATTTTCACAACTTAGTTTGACGTAATCAAGAAGCTCTCGTACCTTTTTTTGCCTAAGGCCTCGGTTTGCATCGAGGCAACGCGTGGAGAACACGTGTTCCTTGCATATCTTTCGGAGGTTTCGCCAAGGGCTCAACGCCGACGACCACACTATGGAAGCTTTGTGGTGGTTGAGTACTTGGACGACATTTGGGAGTGTTCGGCTAGAGAAAATTTGGTCATGTTTTTGTAGCACTTGTTCGGCAATACTTGGTGATGATACAACAATGGTTGTCATGGTCCCTAGCTTGAGGGACATTAGAGGGCCATAAATTTTGGAGAGATTGGAGAGTGATTCATGGGGTCTTTTGCCAAGTGCCAGAATGTTTCCGATGATCGGAAAAGGGTTCGGGCCTGGTGGAAGCCCGGCCCGGCGGAGCAAGACCGGAAGACATGAATGCATATCCACACAAAGGACAGTACAAGAAGAAGTGTTAGATAATCCATATGGGTGTCTTGTAAAGAATTTGTAATTTTCTTGTAGTAGAACAAAAAATTTAGACTTATATATGAAGATAAGTGCGAAAGAATCTTTCAATTCATATTTGTTATTTTTTCTCCACCACACAATATATATATATATATATATTTTGTTCATAATATAACCACAATAGTTGATAATTTTCATTTTAAGGGTGCATAGCCTTTTCATAATTTTTATCACCAAGTGGTTTATTATTTCTTACGATATATTTTTGGGTACGCAGGGCCGGTCTTGAGATTTAGAGATTTGGAAATGTGACCGTCTTACATTAAAAAAAAAAAAAATTCCATAGGTAAAACGTTAAGTTATAACTTTTTTATTTGTTTATAGCCACAAAAAAATTTACTTGCACATATAATCATTAAAATTATAAATAAAATTTTACTTTTATTTGTTAAGATAGGAAGCAATTATTACAAATACTTAAAAAGAATAAAAAGCTAGTCTTTTTGTTTTTTTTTAGCCCCATGTTTTATTGGGCCTATAATATTTGGGTCTTTTTTTTTTAATATCTAAAACACAAAATAATATTTGGGGCCCCTATTTTCAGCCCAAATTTGGAGGTTCAAGGCGCAAATCTCTCTTGCCTACCCTCAGGGCCGGCCCTGGGTACACATCATAAATTATTCGCATATTCATAACTTCTATAACTAAATAACATAATATCTTTCAAGGAAAAATTAAGGAGGGATCTCTCTATATATTTGTATAAGAGTTTAAGGACAACGATAATTTGTTTGCTAGTTAAAATTTCTAAGAATTGAAATTTCATGAAGATAAGGACAAATTTCAACATGAATGTCAAGAATGCTCTTTTAACAATTGGTATCATGAAATTCTAGCATCTTCTCTATTTACTGTAGACAAGTTGTACTTTGGAATATGCTTCAAAACTTTAAAATTTAACAACTTTAGATCTGAAACTCCGTATTTTGGGTGGGTTTAAGTGGGTTGGCTTTTGACTTTTTTTTTTATTTTAGCTTGGGCTTAAAAGCTTGGTTTGGAAAGGGCTTTTTGACTTTTTGGCTTTTTTGAGTTTTTTTGTGAGAGAAGAGTGTAATGATTATGTGTTGGATGTGATGTTTTGTTTTTTTGGGGCTAAAATAGCCTGTTTTGTCTTTTGTGGCTATTTTAGCCCCAACCCACTACCCAAACGGGGCCTTTGTAAAATTTATATTTTTGGAATCGTCTCGTCGAGATCTATCAAATAAGATCTATGATGAATGTGAAATTTTGAAAAGAAAAAAATATTCACTAAGTTTTTTGACTAAAAGTCAATGAAATTTTACTAACTTCTCAATTATTCAATTTTTGAAATTTCTTTGAGAGAATAAGCAATTTTAAAATTTCTCTCAAAGATTCTACGTAATTTTGAAATTTTTGTGAATTTTGTCAGTAAAACTTAAAGTCAATTACAGTGACTTTTACCCATTTTAATAAAATTTCTCTAACTTGGGTCAATGAAATTATATATGTATATATATATATATATTTTTTAATTCATATTCATTATAGATCTTTTTTGATGAATCTTAATAAGAAAATTCAAAAAATATAAATTTTATAAAAAACAAATATGTAAATAAAAAGTTATTAAATTTTAAAGTTTTTAAATCATTCCAAAAATAACATAACAAATTATTAGTGCCGGGAATACTATGGTCAAATGATGTTGGATGTCTTAGACGACTTGAATTAAAAAACTTTTTTTCCTAGCTCCTTCAACTATTAAATGTTTATAATGGGGGGCTATACTACGATTTGTCTTACGGAAATGTTTGAGAGCTCGAGAGAGTTGGCTCGAAAACTGGCTCGAGAGAGGAGAGAGGGAGAAAGAGAGAGGGAGAAGGGAGAAGAGAGAGGAGAGGGAGAAGCAGAGGAGGAAAGGAGAGGAAGAAGCAGAAGAGGAAGGGAGAGGGAGAAAGGGAGAAAGAGAGGGGAAGAGGAGAAGAGAGGGAGAAAGAGAGAGGAGAGGTCATCACAGAGGAGGAGAGGTCGTCACCCCGGCCGTCGCTGCTCGTCACCCCGTCGCCGATCGTCGCCTCGTCGCCGACGTCTCGCAACACGTTTGCTCCTCGCCGATCGCAGACTACCGCCATCGCCTCGCCTCCTCCTCCTCCTCCTCCTCCTCCTCCTCCCTTCTCTTCTTCTCCTTCTTCTTCTTCGCTCAAACTAAAAAAAATCGAAAAAAAAATTTGACACCAAACGACGTCGTTGTGGTGTCGAGCCGCGGTTTCGAGCTACGTAGCAGGGTCGTTTGTCTTATTAGGAGTTCACATCATAAATTTCACTTATGAGGATTTAGAAAGAATTCCATGTGAACAAAATGGTGCCATAGCGTATTAAAGACCGTCAAGGGGACTCTAGCTTATCATGCAATCTAAGAAAAAATTCAACTGTGCTACGTGCAGAAAGAACATAATAGAGTATACAAATGTAAAATAAAATATTCACATGTGTATTCTATGTTCAGTTCTCTATGTTCACCTAAACTTTTTAAATTTTTAGAGAGCTTAACTCTTTCTTTTTTGCCCTATGTGTTTTCCTAGTTAAGGCTTGGGATTAGAATTAATAGTGAGGTAAGATTCACAATATCACATTTATTTGCAAAATAACCACCAAATTGATAGTTCGTTAAGACTCTGAATCCCCTCTAACGAGCGGATTAGTATAAGAGACTCGGTACTAGAGATCAAGCTATTGGTATTACACTATGAAAGACGATTTTGCCCACAACAAGGTTTAGCCACATCATCTAACTCAAATGTATTTCATAGTTTTCAAAATTGAAATTCGCAAGGAAATGAAATTGTTTGATATTGATGATCATTCAACTGTATTTTATTTTATTTATTTTTTTAACGTGAAAAAAGGATACTCCGTGGGGACAACATAGCATCTGCGGGCCTAACCCTTGGATAACTAGTTGCTAGTCAGATTTAACTCAACTCATAGAAAGAAACCCGCCACCAAGGCACTCAATGGACCTCATCCACACGCCACAAAGGCCAAGTATAGATCGGAGTATAGTGCAAAATCTCCGCAGAGAGAGCTCGCCCCTATGGTTCAATCCTGACTCACCCTTTTGGAACACAATGCGTTGTCTACGAGGCCACCAGCCTCGGTGGTATTCAACTATATTTCAAACTCAGGAATTTGCAAGGAAAAAAAAATCATACATTAAAAGATCCACGTTGATGATTGTTGTTGACGTTGATGATCACCGTCGTCGTCGTCGACAGTGATGATCATCGCCGCCATTGATGATCATCGTTAATGGTGATGATCGTTGTCATTGCGTTGATGATCTCGTTTCGCTCTCCGTCGGTGTTATCGACAGAGCTTTATTGATGGGAAAATTATACAATAGTTTCGAAATATCACGTAGCCATACTTTCTCACTAATCAGTATTCATAATGCCCCCTTATGTTCCTTAATTACCTAATATAAATAATCAATACTCCATATTTTTCATTAATCATACCATCATAAAATATCACGTGACCGTACGCCACTAAAGGCAAACCTCTATTGATGATGAATGAAGCAACATTAATTGAATAGAATCTTTCAATACATTGTTTCAAAACCATGGGAGGTTTTGGAAAAATGGAAGTGGGGATGTTTCTGCGTGAGTCAGGCGATGGCAAGTTGTGTCAGAGAAATGGGTCCATTTCGGGCCCATTTTGATATCCAACGTTCATTTTAGAATACATCAAGTAGAATATGCCTGCAAAAAATCAAGTTAATCGAATATCGTTTACCCATTCATCCACTTACATTTGTATCTACAAAAATAAATAATAATTGTGATTTAAAGTATTAAAATGAATACAAATGTCACTGGATGAATGGGTAAACGATATCTAATTAACTTGATTTTTTGCAAGCATGTTCTACTTGATATATTTTAAAAGGTGAACGGTTTGAATTATCAGAATGGGTCTTGAAATGGACCCATTTTGCCCCATAAAGAATCTTTAGCAAAGAACATCCCCACCTCCTGGAAAAACCATGGGCTGATTTGATTTTTTTTTTCACTCTCTCATTATTTCATACTTATTTTATATAAAAATAATTTAATATAATAATATATTTATAAAATACAATTTTTAATATTTAAATATATCAAAAACACCAAAGGTATTTATGATATTTTATATAATTAATTTCTTCACTAAAATATACATAAATAAACACAATTTTTTTTGGTCCCCTCAATAACAATAATCTCATTCATCCTACTTTTGAAAACAAACGAACCATTAAATTGCGAGAAATTTTATTTTCACACACCTAATTATTTCAAACCCACGTTTGATGAAACATTATTTTAATGGCAATTATAGCCTAAACTAAAATGATCATAATGGACATCTACTAGTACCAATAATATTATATGAAAATATTCTCTGTACACATCTTTAAAAAAAAAAAATTCTCAATATATACATTTTGAGTAAAAAAAACTAAACCCTAATTTTTTCATTATTGCCACTTTGCTTGCTATATACTCTATACTCCTCTATTGTTTGCAAAAAATACTCTCATAACAATTTTCATATTGCTTTAATCTCTAGATTTATATTCTATTAGTGATGAAAATGTTAGTTTTTTCATGCAGAATTCTTTTTCATTTTCCTTTTGCGGTTTTCAGTCGGACAACCAATGCCGAATTATTTCATTATATTCGAACATTAACTATCGAAGGTTTTATTTTTTATTTTTTTTGGGAACAAATTTGCCGAAATAATCATTTTTATTCGAAAGTTATGTTTCGAATTAAATATATAATTTTGAAAAACTAATGCTGAAATCTCCAAATTGAAAAACATAAAATAATAATAATAAATAAATAAATAAATAAAATGAGGGTTTTATGGCAATGGAGTACACAGAGATCTAGAAATGGTAAATGCAATAACAAAATAGAAAGATGCCTCATCTTCAACAATATTTTAAAGGGTTTTTAATGATATTTTTAATGGAGGTTCAATAGGGTCTTCAATGGAGATCTTCAATGAAGGACTTTGTCTTCACTTCACTTCACTTCATTTCACACTGTGGTCTTGAATGGTTTTCATGTGGGTTTATAATGGGTCTATAAATGGAAGAAAGGTTACTCAACAAGTGTGTGGAAAAAAAGGTTGAGTGATGTATACAATGATTATGAGTGAATGGTATAATTATAATTTTTAATGTATGGTTTGAGAAAATTAATTAATAATCAAATTAATAAATGTATATACTAAAAAATATGTATTGAAATAATTAAATGTGTGGAAATAAATTTTTTCTTCAAATTGCTCAAGTGTCCTTATGATGTCACTTTAGACTTATTAGTGCAGTTGCTATGGAAAATGTTTGGGACCTCGCAAAGGAGGACCCCAACGATCTCACTAATGTATTGATTATTAATGTGTTTAATTTTTTTAATCTCTAATAATAACATGAATAATTATGATGATTTTAAGATAAAAATGATTTGTCCTCCTAAAACAATCCCTTAATTTTTTTTTTTTTTTAGAAAATTATTATTATTATTATTATTATTTATTTATTTTTTTGTACTTGATTAGGCAATTCGGGGATTGGGGGACAAATCACTGCCCTTTTAAGATTTGTGGTGATTGTGTTTTGTTGGTCCCTATCATTATTACAGTTGCTATATCTGACACGATTGTAATCTGCTGGTAACTCATGTGGGGAAAGAGATATTTGTGGAATAGAAATTTGTTTTTTATTTGTTTTTTTTTAAACAATGGATAAGAGGACTAGGCAAAGTTCCACCACATATTTGAATATGGGTACCATGCCTAAAAAGAGTGGAAGGGGCCGTTTTGTTGTGTAATAGTGTTTTGAGAAAATGATAAAAAATTAGTTTTTTTTAATTTTGTTAGTTTTTTTTTTACTGTGTTATATGAGAAGTGATGTAATTCAAAATGGTAAAAGATTGACTTTAAACGTTTTTTTAAGTAAATTTCCCAAAATAATAAAACTCAAAGTTCAATAATAAAATATTTTATTGCTGGGCCAAGGCAAATCCTATCTCTTTTGATTCCACCTTATAATTTTTAGTAAATTTTTGTCATTGGTAAAAATAAATTATGTTAAAATTTTTAATTTTTTCAAATTTGTCTAGGCTAAATGACCCAATTGTCTAAAAAAATTGAATTTTTTTTATTAAAAGCAAAAATAAGCCAAATTTTATTTATTTATTTTTTTAAATGTCTTAAAAACTTGGCTTATTTTTTCGTCTTTAGCATTTTTTTCCCCAAACATTTTGTAATTGTTTATTTTTAAGATCATGTACTCTAGGGCCAAAAGGGCCAGCCCCTAAATATTTTAAAATTATTTTATTACTCTTCGAATTTATTATTATTTTTAATTTCTTACAATGTATGTAAAATGAACCCTTTAAATTTTAAAAATTCTTTATTGACTAAGTATTAGTACAATATGTGGTTTACATAACATTGATTTGTTTCACATATATATATATATATATATTTTTTGAACGGCGATTTATTTATTTATTTCACATATTACATAACAACATCGATTTAATTTAATATGTAAATGCCATTTAGTGTGTTTAGTTTTAGTTTTCTGGAAATTAAATTTTTTATTTTTTATTTTTTGTATTTTATTGTTTTTAGTGAATATTTTTAAAATTTTAAACATTTTTTTGCTTTTTTAGATGCATCTTACTTAGATGTATTTAAATAGTAAAATATTTGTAAAAAAATATTTTAAAAAATTAATAAATACACAAAAATACTGAAAATGTATTGAATTTTTGTATTTTTTGCTTTTTTTGGTATTTAGTGAATTTTTTAAAGATTTTTTTCACAAATATTATAATTATTAAGTGTATTTATGTTAGATGTTTTTAAAAATTTTAAAAATTGCTTAAAATATTTCTAAAAATTAGTGAAAATAAAAAAATACTTAAATACTAAAAGTAGAATGTTCTCAAAAGTGAATTTTGAAAACTAAAACTAAACAGATTGATTATTTTTTTATATACATATAATAAAAAGAGATATTTAATTTGATATCCTTCTCCAACTTTTAGTAATGAAAAAGATCCACAATTTTTTTTTTTTAAAAAACTTAATCCTCACTCACTTCAACACTTGAGGCAATGACATCGATCATAGCATCTGCCATGCATTGAAGAAAGAGGTATTATCGAACAATATGATGACTCCTTCGGATTCCTTTTGGCTAACCTTCTTCTGTTTCTTATAACCATTATCGCCAAGTAACAATGGAATTGTAACAGTGCGATCTCGATTCTGCTTTCATTGTATTCTAGAGAGAGAAAACAGAGAGAGAGAGTAGAAGAGTATTTCCATAAATGCTCTTTTGTATCCCCATATTCAGAAGGCAGTAGAACATCATTCATTTTGGTTTGACTAAACTATCATTTCCAATGAAAATAATTAGGATTCCTTGTGTTGTTTGGTTTAGAATAGGTATGGTTTAATTCATGTGAATTTTCAATTAAAAACTAGTATTTGATTCAATTGAGAGTTATTTTAGTTGGTAATTTGTTCAATTCATGTGAAAATTTGTTGTGAGATCATATTTGATAGTTTGATACTTTTTGAGAATTAATTCGATGGATGGAATTAATGGAAAACACAATTTTCTCTAATTTAGTCAAAACATAGAGAAACTTATGATTAAATTAGAGAAAATTGGTTAAAACATAGTGAAAATTGTGAGTAAATTAGAGAAATTTCAAAATATAAAGAAAATTTGAAAACACAGAGAAAACCGTAAAAATTCAAATGAAAGAAATTTCAAAACAAAAGAAATTTTTTCGAAATTTTTATGGATCAAAATTTCTTCAAAAATGTTGAGAAATCTCAACTACTATAAAAATATTGCATGTCATTTATCTTATAAAATTTTAATAATAGAGACCTTAAAAAATTCCCTAATAAAAATTATGGAGGTAGATTTTTATTTATTTATAAATTATATTCATCCATAAAATGGCTTAAAATGTAAGTCTAATCTACATTTACTAATATATATTAAAAACAACAGAACAGTTTTTAAAGTCTTTAAAAACAGTTTTTAAGTCTCAATTCGATTTTTTTTATATTTATTTTTTGGGAATTTTTCTGATATTTTAATCCTTTTTTGTTAGATCAACTTAATTTAAATACACTTAAAAAGCAAAATATCTTCAAATAAATCTTAAAAATCAATAAATACAAAAAAAAAATGTATTGAATTTTTCTATTTTTTGTATTTATTTAATTTTTATAATTTTTTTCTCAAATTTTATAATTTTTAAATATATCTAAATTAAATGAATCTAAAAAAGAAACAAATAATTACAATATTAAAGCGTTCACTAAAAATGAAACAATATGGATTGAAAGCTAAAAAAAAATATTTTTAAAAATTCAAAACTAAACAATTGTATATTTGGAATTTTTTTGCAGTTTTTGAAAAAGCTCAGTGAAAAGCTGGTTCTGGCAAATTTGCTTTGTTCGTTGGTAAATATCGGGAATAATTTTTATAAAGCCACGTCTGTTTGATTTAGAGTTTTTAAAAATAATTCTTCAAATTTTATTTTTATTTTTAATCAATTTTTTAATATTTCAAATAATTTTTGTGTATGTTTTAGATCTACATAATTTAAATACATTTAAAAAGTACAAAATTTGTAATTTTGAAAAAATACAAAAAAAAAAAAAAAACAATTCAGTATATTTTTCTATTTATTAATTTTTTTTAAAAGTTTTTTTCACAAATATTTAAGTATATCTAGATTAGGTGCGTCTAAAAAATTGTTTAATCTATAAAAAAAATAAAAATAAAAATTTTAAGATTCCTAATATTAAGATTTTATAAGATAAAAAATATACAATAT
Source organism: Camellia lanceoleosa (assembly GCA_025200525.1). NCBI lineage: Eukaryota > Viridiplantae > Streptophyta > Magnoliopsida > Ericales > Theaceae > Camellia > Camellia lanceoleosa. The sequence continues at coordinate 25,268,716 of CM045760.1, forward strand.
TTTCATAATAGTGAAGGTCTCTCAACATTTCTATAGAGAAAATTTGACTGAGAGAAATTTTATTTGACTTAGAGAGACTTCAATTTTCACGGAGGAATTTTGAAATTTTTTGAGTTGGATGTAAATTTTCTAAGTTGGGCAAAATTTCTCTCGAGTCAAATTTTCTCATGAAAATGTTGAGAGACCTTAGTTAGTAAAATAAAATCTTGGATCTCTCCTACTACACAAAATTAGAGAGGAATATTTCACTAATTTTTTCAAAAAAAAAAAATCACTAAAGGCAACAAAAACACCATTTGGGAACGCAAGTTTGACGCTAAAATTGCCTCAAAGAATAAAAAAGCCATTAGCCTCAACTAGTACACTAACCCATTGATTTAAAAAAAAAAAAAAAAAAAAAAAACAACAACAACAACAATGGTAGTCATTGCACAGATAACCTACACTATGACCAACACAGTGTAGGCTGAGGCTACCATTGGGGAGCTTCTATTTGTACACACCCAATCCACTCTATACACACACTTAATGATATTTATTTTTATAACAATTTTATTCCTAAGTGAAATTACTATTTTGGACATCATATACAATTCAAATAAACAAACGTTCTCATTGCACATCCAGACTCCACATCCACATTACGTTGAAGCTGTTGAAGCTCCAAGTCCATTGTAGCTACTCTATCTTCCATACTCAGTTCACGTTCCATCCTCCACATTCCATCCTTATCCTTTGAAACCCTTCATTGTTAGCTTCCCTTCATTAGTTCATACACTAAACACCCTTATTCTTGATTCGTAGCTTTTCATTAGTTTACACACTAAACCTCATCCTCATTCATCATTGTTATAGAAGATTTCTCTTCTGAAAATTCAGATTTTCAGAAGCAAATAAATGTTTATGAGAAAGATAGCCAAGGAAATGTGAGTTTTGTAATGTAAAAGTTTTTTTTTTTTTTAGCGTCTTTCGGATAACCAGGGTTGAATATATCAATTTATTCGGCAGTCTACTACCGAAATAATTATGTAATTTCGGTTGTCATCCCAAATAATTTAAATTTTATGACATTCAACTTCCGAACCGGTAAAATAATTCGGACAACTACACTCGAACAGTAGTAATTTGTTTGACACTGTACTTCCGAATGAAGTAAATTTTTTTTTCCCCATTTTATATTCCAAATTTGTAAACTGCATACTAAATTTGCAGTTTCGAATTGCAAATTTGTCTTTAAAGTCAGGTTTGCGCGGATAGTGTGTTGGATTATACTACTCAATTCATAACTAAACAGGTTTACTCTACGAAATTATAATGATTGTGTTTTGAATTGCTCAACAAATGTAAATGTTGTAGGTATTCAAAAGTAAGGATGAATTGCCAAAGATGTAGCTACAGATGGGAATTGTAGTTTTAGGGCTATAGTTGCTTCAACTAGTCATACAGAAGATGATTGGGCTCAAGTTAGGCGTGATCTTTTGGGTGAGCTGCACAGACACAAAGAGGAATACATTACACTTTATGGGTTCTACGAAAGGTTTGAAGAATTAACAAGCATATTGTCATACTTTGAAGACAATCTTGGCTACTCACATTGGATGACTATGCCAGACATGGGGCATCTTGTTGCATCGTGCTACAATCTTGTGTATACCACTTGTCATTACAGCAATGTCTCACCTTTTTACCTTTTAGAACAAAGGCAAGATTCTCAACTTGATAGACGGAGATTGCCATTGGGTTTGTCAACAGAAATCATTTCGTCTAGGTATAAGAGAAACTTATCAATTTGTGCATGTACAGGAAGTTATGAGGTATGACCACTAACTCAAGTGATATTTGGTACAAGTTTTTTTGCAGCCAGGCCATCCAGTTCCTCCTATAGCCACTAATTGGCAAAAATACCATCACCCTTGCGCTGTCGACTGGGATGATGCATATGTACGCCGCATTCAGCATTTCAAGGACATCATTCATGATACTGTAGCTACTCGAGAGATATTTGATGTTGTTGATGTCGAATGACACATGTATGCATTTGACAATATTAGAATTATGGAAGAAATTAATAGATGTGTTTTTTGATGTTGATGTGTTCTGTGGTGTGGATTGAATGTTATCGACCATTGTTACCATTCCATTCTAATAACAAAATATCATTTACAAAATCATCAACCATTATTACCATTCCATTATAATAATAAAATGTCATTTATAATGTCATCAACCATTGTTACCATTCCATTCTAATAAGAAAATATCTTTTATCAGGACCTTGACCTCGACCTCAACCCCGACTCGCCTCATCCCTCGCTCATGGTCAACATCCAATTCACAACGTCATCTATTTGAAGTAGTAGGTGGGACACGTTGTTGACATTCAGGATCCATATTATCTGCAAAAATTAATATACTTAATGAGTATACAATTGTAAAAAGAATATACAAAAGAAGGAGGGGGAAAAAAAAAAAAAAAACAAAGAAGTGAGATTATTTGCCCCCACCTGGAGCTAAGTAAGATTGGTACTGAAGATTTTTCTTTGTGGCAGAATATCTTAAGTTTTTTTTTTTTTTATCTTTGATAGCATTAGTGTATTTGTACAGGACAAAAAGATACAAAGAAGTGATGTCTTACTCAGGTTTAGGTTGGTTCTGAAAAGACAATTGTTTGCCCCCACCTGGAGCTGAGTAAGACTAATGCTGGAAGTTTGGCTCGGAAAGGATTATCTAAGACTGTTTCAACTATGTTTGCATGCAGCAGTATTGAAGTGTGGATGTGATTGTACTCGAGAAAGTCTGTGATTTCCAAAAAAGAAATGATCATTGAAAAATTCATTAGTGCGGTTTCCACCAAGCAATTCCACTTGGCTAAAGTCCATTTTAGTTGCAAACATAATTCTACCACGCAATTTCACTTGGCACGTTTGAGTGCTAACCAAAACTAAATTTCGTTTGGTCACTCTGAAACGTAGTTCGTTTGGTTAAAACCAAGGCTGATTCTGTTTGATAAATATCAAAGCTAAGTCAGTTTGGTAAACACGAAAGCTAATTTCGTTTGGTAAATACCAAAGCTAAGTCCATTCGGCAAACACCAAAGCTAAGTCTGTTTGGTGAACACCAAAGATAATTACTTTCAATTTGGAAATATGCCCCTAGGGGTTGGATTATAAAGACTAGGATAAGTGATAATTTGTTCCGACCACAAAGCTGTACAGGTATTGAAAACAAAAGTTCAAAGAAGTGGGGAGACATTCTCATTAATCAAAAGATAAATGCTTTTACAGTTGATGGATGACTTGGAGGTATTTTATTGATAATACTTCTTGAGGTTTGCTATATTCCAGAGTCGAGGCATGGCTTTGCCTTTAAGGTCTTCCAAGTAATATGCTTTATTCCCAGCTACGACTCTGACCTTGTAAGGACTCTCCCAGTTAGGTCCTAACTTCTCTTTGCTAGGCACTCTCTTATAGTCCATTACTTTCCTCAAAACCAACTCTTTAGAAGTAAACTGCCTTGGGAGAACCTTCTTATCGAAACTCTTGATAAGTTGCTGCTAATAAGCTACAAGTTTAATTAGTATTGCTTCTCTTCGGCCTTCTGCCATGTCCAGCTCCTGTGTAATAGCTTCCTTATTACTGGCATCTTTAAACAATTCTGATCAGAGGGTTGGAAGACCGACCTCCAATGAAATGACAACCTCCATTTCGTAAGTCAAGGAGTAGGGTGTTTTCCTTGTCGAACGTCGTGCCGTGGTTCTGTAAGCCCACAACACATGGGGTAGCTCTTCAATCCACTTCCCTTTAGCACTCTCAAGTCGCTTCTTTACTCCGTTAATGATGGTTTTGTTTTGTCGACTCATTGTCCATACTCGTGTGTAACCCAAGAGGAGTTTCGACATTCAATTTTGAGATCAACAAAAACTTCCAAAATCTTTCCACAAACTACGCTCCATTGTCCGCAATCAATACCCGTGGATAATGAAATGGACCACGACATTTCTCATAACAAACCGCTTTGTGTCTATTTCTTTGATGCTTGCCAATGCTTCAACTTCCACCCATTTGGTGAAATAGTCATTGCGATGAAGAATCGCTTGTTCCCAATCCCGTGCCAAAGGTCCAATGATGTCCAAGCCTCACTAAGCAAAAGGCCATGGGCTAGTGAGTGGAGTGAGATTTTTGGGCTAATGAATTAGTGGAGCAAACCTCTAACACTTGTCAAACTTCAACGTATTGTCGCGTATGCCTTGTCGCATTTGTAGCCACCAGTACTCATGAGTGAGGACACGATGCGCCAATGACCTTCCACCAACGTGGCTTCCACAAATCCTATCGTGAATTTCATAGAGAACATTTTCGACTAGATTTGGATGCACACATAGCAGATAAGGGCCAAGGTAAGAGCATCATTATAGTTTTCCAGATGGTGAAATCCAAAATCGGGCTGATCTGTGCTGAACTTTATTGGCCTCTTTCTTGTCTTCGAGGAGAGTACCAGACCTCAAAAAAACAAGTATTGGATCCATCCAACTCGGTTCCAAGTTAGTGTGGAGGACCGGATTTGGAGATGCAATGCTCGGTTCTAGCACAAACTCAACCCAAACTTTTCTAGTATCATTGGTGTCCACTGATGAGCCAAGGCGTGCTAGGCATTAGCATGACTGCTTCGTGATTGATCCGCTCCACTCATATGAATTGGAATTTCTTAAGAAATTCTTGTGCTTTGTCAGCATACATAGCCATTTTTTAATCTCTTGCTTTATAGACCCCAATGATGTAACGCTCCAATTTCTTTATTTGGAACAACATAAAATTTAAATAACAAATAACTTGCTAAATAAAAATTTTAATAACTAATTAGGGAAATTTAAATTCTCACATAGTCAAAGCTTAACAACAAAACAAAATTATGAGTCCGTGATACAATATTACAACAACTTTATAACATTCGCAATTACTAATACAAAAGATAATAAAATTTTATTTTGCTAAATTCTTGATTTCAAGTTAGCTATGATGCTATATTAACAAGGGCCCCAATTTCAAATTTCTTCTCTTTCTTTGTTATAATCGCATAAAACACCAAGGCAACAAAATATATGCTATTAGTTTTGCAACACAAGAAGAGAACGAGCTAACCTACCAATCTTTTTAAGAGAAAGTAATCATATAATAATCATGACAATTAAGAGAAAATTACAGAATTAATAGCATGATAATATAACAACAATTGAAAATAATTTTAACAATTTTATTAGTTTAGGTGACACTCAAAATCTCACCAAAGAGATTTTCTTACCAACCACTAAGCCATGACCACGGTTAATTTGGAAACCCCCCATTAGTCAAATATTTAAGAACTACCAAGGATGCTCACACCCAAAGTTATATACCCAAGCCGCGGCATCCGTGGTTTGCCCTAAGAGAACGGTTTGTTAGGGGTATGTAACTTCCCTGTGTGCCACTCGCACATTCACCCTTATTCCAAAACCGAATACCGAAAAGGGTTCAAATAAGATTCGTGCCATCTTAGGGTTTCACGGCACAATTATATAAAAATTATTAAAAACCAGGGCTCACCTTGAACTACCGGTATTAACCCTCGGTCGTTAACTTTATATATACCGTTAATCATTTCAATTAGTTTTATATTAATCACAAATAATTCAAATTTTAATCACCAATAATGTTATACTAACTCATTAAAATTCCGAACATAAAATATTACACATGCCACACATTAATAAATCAATGTACAAAAATTAAATAAACAATAATTTAAACCATTGTATGAAATAATAATGTAGATAGAAAAGAAATAAACCATAATCACACACATGCATGGATTTTTAATTTACAAGATTAGACTAGCACAATGTTAAATTTTAGTCCAAATAAACAATTTAAGATATAATTTTTTATTCCTCCTTAATCTGCTGTAATTTTTCGTAATGTATATCTCGTAATTGAAATTATAAATAAATTACTTACACAACTCTAAAATTCATATAAATATATATTATACTTAATATACATGTTATGGTCATTTTTCAGAAATCATTTTCCAAAAATAAATTATAAATAATTCTGAAAAATGCCAAGAAAGTTTATAACATAAATTTATCACATTTTCTTAAATCAATTCTATACTTAAATTTATAAATCAATTCCATAATCTAAGATTTTATTATGAAACTAGACTTCTCAAATTTAATTTTTTATTTAGAAATTACCAGATTTGGTTTAATATAGAATTTTTAATGATTTTTCCAACATAGAGTAAAATTTGTTTTACAGTTCTAGATTTGGTTAAAAATTTATATAAATTTTTAAAAAACTCAATAATTGTTGCAAAAATTCTTGGATGAACTAGATATCATTCTAAACAACTTTGTAGAAGAAAGTATCTCCAAATTTGGAGTATAAAATTGTCTACAAATTTGTACAACTGTTTGGTAGATTTAAGGGCCAAATAAAATCTTCAATCATCTCTTTAATGGTATAAACTACACATGCAAGCCTATTTCCACAATAATATCATGAATTTAAGACTACCAATATCTTCAAATATTTAATATACAAATCACAAAATTTATATACAACTATAAATAAAATTCTATCTATAAATGTTGCTAGGAACACAATATGAAATTTTAACTTAAAAAAATGAGTGGGTTGAGAGAGTTTTCTTACTTAGTAATAGGATTGAAATGGGGTGATGAAATGGTAGGAAAATTTAACTTCCTTGATCTCCTCATTTTCTTCTCCTCCTACTAGTGTACCTTGCTCGTGGGAACTCTCTCACTAGTCAGATAAATGAGTAAGCATGCATATACATTTATACATTAACTCCTGAGGCTTTCCCTCCCCCCCTCTCTCTCTCTTTCTCCCTCTCTCTTTCTCATGATTCTCTCAAGTCTAATCATATTTTCCAAATCCAAGAAGTATAATTGAGTCTTATTCCCTATAATGCCATGCAAGCAAACAAATGGCATTCTATTGCCACCGAAAATCTAATTTTGATTTTTTATTTTCATTATATATATTTATAAAATTGTGTATTTGTGTAAGGATAATTATCATGTTGAACTGAGGTATTTGTGTAAGTTTTTAACTGAGGTATTTAGTAAGAATAATTATCATGTTGAACCCTTATTAAAATAATTTATAAACAACAAATATTAACATCTACAAAATTATTATTCTTAATAATATCTTTGTTAGTGATTGAATTGGGTTAATTTAAAACTAACTTATACACTAATATATATTTTAGATAGACTCTGGGTAAAGTTAATTAATTTATTTATTTTCTTTTAAGAATAATCAAATACGGTTCTCACAATCTACCTCCCTAAAAAAATTTCATCCTTGAAATTAATTTGTACTTTTAGACTCCAAAAGTTAAGGGTAATTGACACGATCATATCTTTTCGCTCCCATCGCTGACTCCTCTATCTCACGATGTCTCTAGAGAACTCAAACCAATGGTATATTTTTACCTCGTAATTTCTTCTCATGACGATCTAAGATTTTGACAGGCTTTTCTTCAAATGTCACTTCTTTATCAAGATTAATTTCGTCATAATTAATGATGTGAGAAGGGTACGGCTCATATTTCCGCAACATAGAGACATGGAAAACATTATGTACTCTAGCCAGTTGAGGTGGTAGAGCCAAACGGTACGCCACCTCTCTTATTTTGTCCAAAATTTCGAAAGGCCCAATGAAGCGAGGTGACAACTTTCCTTTCTTTTTGAAATGAACAACTCCTCGACGAGAATGTATTTTTAGAAACAAATGATCTCCGACTTGAAATGCTAAAGGTCTTCTCCTTTGATCTACATAACTTTTCTGCCTACTTTGAGCTGTCCCAAGTCTTTGTCTAATTAATTTCATCTTTTCGTAGTTTCTGAACTAACTCGCCCCTAAAAGGTGTGCATATCTGACTTCCATTCAACATATTGGTGATCGACAAGGCTGTCCATACAGAGCCTCATACAGTGCCATACCAATACTTGCTTGAAAACTCAAGTATTGTAAGAGAATTCAACTAGTGGTAAGTGTCTCCCAACTACCCTTAAAGTCCATCACACAAGCTCAAACATGTCTTCTAAAGTTTGAATTGTTTTTTTCCGATTGACCGCCAATTTGAGGGTGAAAAGTCAGACTAAAACACAACTCGCTCCATAGCTTTTTGCACTTTGCTAAATTGTGACATAAAATGAGAATCACGATCCGACACTATTGAGACCTGCAATTCGCAACCTAATGATTCCTTGAATAAATAATCGACTTAATGATTTGAGTGTGTTTGTCGGTCTTATTGATAGGAAATGTGTCGTTTTAATTAACCGATCAACCACAACCCAAATGGCATCATGGCCTTGTGGTGACCGTGTTAATCCTGCTACAAAATCCATTGTTATGTGTTCCCATTTCCATTCGTATTAGTAAGGGTTGGAGTTTCCTTGTCGCTGATGTTCTCGGTTTCACTTGGTCGACACGCCAAGCACTTAGACACTAATTAAGCAATGTCCTTCTTTATTCCACTCAACCAATACTGTCGCTTAAGATCCTAGTACATCTTGTTTCTTCCAGGATGAACCGCAAAAACTGAATGGTGAAATTCTTTAAGCACTTCTTCTCTTAATTGTTCAATGTTTGACACAAAAATCTACCTAAATACCTTAAACTACTATCTTGATGGAGTGTCCAACCCGTGAAGATTCCCGCACACTAATCGTGCCTTGATAAAGTCTCGCCTCTTGATCAAATCTTTGGGCTTCCAAAGACTTTGGTAAGAAGTTGGGTGTTGTAACTATTACAAATTACCTAACCTTCCTATTCTCAGTCTCTGGTTATAACTTAAACTCATTCACGATACTTACCTTTTCCCATTCTTTAATTGTTATGTTGGCTATGACCTCCCTTGTCTTTCGACTCAGTGCATCTACTATAACATTAGCCTTCTTGGGATGACAAGACAAAGTGAATTGGTAATCTTCAAGGTACTCTATCTAGCTGCCTCATGTTCAAATCTCTTTATGTGAACAAGTATTTCAAGCTTTTGTGATCGGTAAATATCTTAAACTTTTTCGCCATAAAGGTAATGTCGCCAAGTCTTAAGTGCATAGAACACAAACCGCTCACTCTAGATCGTAAGTAGGATAATTTTTCTCATGATTCTTCAATTGTCTTGATCCATAAGCTACTACCTTCCCGCTTTTGCATTAACACGCCACCTAACCCTTCTTTAGAGGCATCACAATAAACCATGTACCCGATGTCTCGCTCAGTATAATTAGTATAGAGCGCTTTGTCAATCTTTTTATGCTCTTGAAATGATCGCCACAAGTTTTGTTCTATTCAAACTTTACTCCTTTTTGTGTTAGGTGTGTCATCGACTTGGCTCATTGACTTGGCTAATTTGAAGAAATCTTAAATGAATCTCCTACAATAATTTACTAATCCCAAGAAACTACTTAATCTCAAATGTAATCTTAGGTTGTTTTCATCCCATTATCGCTTCTACTTTAGTAGGATCCATCGATATTCTCGATTCGCATACAACATGACCTAAAAATTTTACTTCATTTAACCAAAATTCACATTTGCTAGCTTTAGCATACAATTGATTCTCCTTAGAATTTGCAAAACGATTTTCAGATGTTGCTCGTGATTTTCCTCCGATCGTGAGTATATCAAAATATCGTCAATGAATACTACCACAAATTGGTCCAAATAAGGTGTAAAAATTTTGTTCATTAAACTCATGAATACCCCAGGCGACAAACCAAATGGCATTACCACGAAGTCATAGTGGCCATAACGGGTTTGAAATGCAGTTTTGGGTATATCTTCTTCTTTGACATGAAGTTGGTAATATCCCGACCTAAGGCCAATTTGGAAAAACATTTTGAACCTCTTAATTGATCGAACAAGTCATCAATTCTGGTAAGGGATATCGATTTTTAATGGTGACTCGATGAAGTTGTCGATAAACGATACGTAATCTTAAACTTCCATATTTCTTCTCCGTCAACAATGCTGGCACTCCCCATGGACACGTACTTGGTCTGATGAACTTTTTATTTAGCAGTTCTTGCAACTGCCAATTCAAGTCTTGAGGTTTAGGTGGTGCCATACGATGGGGTGCTATGGAAATTGGTGAAGTTCCAGGTTTAAGCTCCAACATGAAATCTATTTCCCCTTTTAGGGGTAGTCCCGATAATTCAACGCCAACAGTATTCGCACACCACATGGGGTAATCTTGGATCCTTGATTTTTGTCTTCCAAAATTAAGCTTGCCAACCATCCAGCTAGTTGATCATGCCACCGACTTGGGACACGGTGGAGTTAAAGAATCTTGTCTATCTCCTTTAAATTGAACTTTCATGCCATTAAGGAGGATGTTGTCACCGCTTTACTAGAATAATCAATAATGGCTCGATGAATTGACAACCAGCCCATTCCTAGGATGACGTCAAAATCAGACATCTCCATAACTTTTAGATCACATATCAAATATGAACCGGAGATTTCTAGTTCACAAGATTTACATACTGGATTTACTCGGGTTTGACCACCTAAGGGTGAAGCAATACCCATAGCCAAGGTTTTAAAAGTCGACCGCAACCATTGCGTAACGATTTTGATGGTTACCGCCAATTCCGTTACCGCTTTTTAGCAGCAGGATTGAGATTTACAGGTGTTTATAGTCAGAAAGCAGAACGGTAAGCCAGAATTCGTCAGAATAAATTGTTACGCATCGTTACGAATCTGCTTAACCCATTCTTTCAAAAAACAAAAAAAAGAGCCAAAATGAGAGAAGGGGATAGAGAGAGAAAAGGGAACATGAAAAGGGAAGATAAAGGAGTAAGAGATAGAGAGAGAAAAGAGAGAAAATGATGAACATGTTATTGATTTGTTGAAGTTGTAAAACCTATGTTTTTATGTTCAGCTGGTATCACTCAACTATTTTGTTTCTGTGCCTTTATCTATATATTGTTTGAAAAAAAAAAAAATAATAATAATAGTGTGGTCATTATCTATATATATATATATTTAGGCTATTATTTATTCTTTTACTTTTGTCATTGTTTAGTGATTGATTTTTTTTTTTTGTAAAATATCTAAAAACATAACACCTATAATTATATATTAATACATTTTTATACATGTCAATTTTTTTGATTAGTTTATTTTATTTTTATTTACTAGTTATCCAAAAAGAGAATGAATATTCAAGTGATCCAAACCCAAACAAAAAAATTTCTTTATAATTTATTTTTTAATTTTTATATGATTACATTAGCATGCATAATTTATTTTTAAAACTATTCAAATTAAAAGTTGCATACGCTCACAAGTATAATAATTAAAAAATAATTTTATACATCTAAGTCCAATAATTTTTTTTGTTGCCACAAGCATAATATGGATTTATGACATATAAAGTCATTAATTATTAAAATAAAATGTAAAACTCATTATAGTGATTTAAAAATATGAAATATACTAGATCATATTTAAAAATTTACAAAATTAATCAATATTTATTTTAAAACCCAATAAATATGATTATGGAAAAAATATGTGTATCGGTAAGTTTTTTTAAATTGTGCGAAAAATAAAAAATTCACGCCCAAGCATCGCAATCGTTATGCTACGACCTTTTACACCTGTAATCGCAAATCAAGGCCACCGCCACTGCTATTACGATCGAACCGCCAGAATTTTGCTCATAGCTATCTCTAACGCTTTCTAGCTCCAAACCCAAACTTGACACACATGCAAAGGATATAAAAGAATGCGGCTCGAATTAAATAATATTTTAACCCAAGAATTCATAAGGATTAACATACCTTGAATTATCGTGGGTTAGCAACATCTTCTTCTTCTTGGAAGGCATACATTCTTCCTACTACTTGTTGGTTAGTCCCTCCCGGTTTCTTTCCATTTCCAGCTCCTTGTGGTTATGTTCTTGGCCTACCCATTCCAAGAGGCTTGTGGTCGCCTTTGTTGGTTTGAGTATTTTGAGTAGGCTTAGAACCTTGCCCTGGCTGGCATTTGTTGTATTGTTTTGCCCCTCGCTGATCCGTAAAATACTCCCCACCCTGAGGACACTCACTTCGACGATGCCCTTGCTGACCACATCTGAAACACTTTCATTTCCACTCATTTACAAAGTTTCCTTCTTGCTGGTTTCCTCAATTCGCCTTTGTTGTCGCTACAACCTCCCAAGATAAGGTGCTAGTGCAAGATGGTTTCTAGTGTTATGACTAGACCTCCTCTCATGGTTGGTTATTGTTCCTTGATCGTTGATTTCAATGCGCTTGAAATCCGCTTAATTTCGCTCTACAATTAAAGCTCGATCCACTATTTGGCCATAGATGGAAAGTTGCATCGCGATCAATCTTCCTTTAGTGTCTCAGATCCAAACCCCTTTCAAATCATCTAACTTTATCCTATTTATTTACTACTATTGTTGAAGCATACCGTGAGAGAGCCTCAAAACGGTTTGCATATTGAGTAACTGACATTTTTCCTTATTTTAGTTAGAGAAATTCAGGAATCATTTCTTGTCTTAGCAAGTCAGGAAAATACTTTTCCATGAATAAGTCTTCGAATTGTCTCCAAGTTAATGTCTCTACTTGTTGAGTACTTTTGATCATTTCCCACCAATGATCTGTTTCCCCTTCCATTTGAAATGCTGCCATAGTCACTCTATCTTGCTCATTTCGAATGTCAGAAGTATCTAGCAACTTAATTTCTCTTAACTAAGCTTAAGCTTCACCAGAGGGGTTTGATCCACCAAGGAATTTGTGGTGATGTAGCTTTTTAAATTTTGCATTTCAAATTTGCTTTGATCTTGGTTTCGGGGTGGTATACTGTCTACCCTATTAGCAATTGCGCGTATAATTCGAGCTTACATCGCCATCTGACACTCCATCACCATTACCGTTGTTACTATTTCTTGTTCGTCCAGCCATTCTGCACGATGGGATCTTTAGTAATTTGTGATCTATTCATTTATTTATTATCATTATTGTTATTATTATATATATTTATATGCAAGGACAATAATTAAAAAAAAGAAACTTCAAGTAGATTAGGCATGTTACAATCAACAAAATACAAATAAAACAAAAAATAAAAATACTACGGGCAAAAGATAGCCCCTACAAATTCAGGTTAACTTCTACACCAACAATTCTAAACTAGGCAATTTTACATAGTAAGCAGTGGCAGAGCCAGAAAATCAAATTAGAGGAGGCACTCATTAATTACAATATCGAAAATTTTTACAAAAATATTTCACACAAGTTTTTATGATTGATTTCGAGAAACATAAAAAGAAATAATGTTATTTATAACCAGTGTATCATGGACAATATAAAAAAATATAGATATAAGTCTTAAAATAAATTATATAATGATAAATTATTTTTTTATAGAAAATTTGATTAAAAATTCAATATAATGGTAATACCACGTCATCATTAGTATGTGATATCACCAACCAATAGGAAATAAACACATAGAGATTGAACCTCACATGTCAAATGTAACTAACAATCTAATAAATTTCATATCTTTATAGTGAGATTACTTATACTTGCATGTTAATAATAATGACATCACCGTTACATTCAAAATTTTTCATAAATTTTTCATAGATAATATGATTTATAATAGTCTCTTCATTTTCAATCAAAATAATCATTATTGTTCTCATAATTTTTAAAATGTCATTGACTTGACTCTAATAATATTTTTGTAATTTTATTATTTAAAATATATTTTTATATTTACAAAAAACCCCCAAAATCCAAGGGGCATGTGACTTCGTCCTCAATTCTCCGCCATTGATAATAAGCATACAAAATAATTGGTTAGCCTAGTTTGTAATTCCCTTAAGACCCTAAAATAGCCAAGAAAAGTCTTCTCACAAGAACCTCAGTTCCCACGTGGCTTGAAAAGCCCCATAAATCGCCATAGCATCCTCACGAAGACAACAGCTTGCACACAATGCCCTAGCAACTACATCGGCTCTTCCCGATAGATCCTCCAAATTTTGAAGTCCACTCCACCCATCTCTTCACAATTCCGCTTGGGTCGGGCATGATATAATGAAGGCTCTAAATGTCAAAAGGTTGCCCATCTTATCGATGAACCAATCAGAAAAGGCCTAGTTGATATAACTAGGAGTCTCTTGCCTCAAAATTTGGACATGTCCGATATAGACACCTACCCAACTCTCGATTTCCAAGCACAACTTAGGGGTTAAATTCTAACATATACAATGAGCCAATTTGTTCTATTTCAACATCTTAATTCTCTAATATAGCCCCTATATCTCCAAGATTTCGCCAAGACGCTTCTACAGAGTCCTCCTAGGTCGACTTAATCACAATTATCTCCAAGGGTTGTACATTGTTGCAATCTCTTCAAGTTCAGTTTAGTTCGTGCTCAGCTCAGCTCAAGCTCGTAGTCTTCTATTGGTGCAATTTCTTCAGTTCGACTCAGCTCATAGTTTTCACAAAGCGACTCCAATTTTTCACTTGGGTCGATTCTATGTCATAGTTTCCTACCGATTCCTCATTAGAGTTAATGTCTAATAAAGGTTTTAACTTAGTTAAGTCATAGAAAATTACAAGTTAACGTGAAGGTTTTCTTAAACATAAAAAATAATAGATTACTACCTATGGCCCAAAGGTTCGAATCTAGACTCTGATACCAAACTATGACACCCCAATTTATTTTTTTGGAACATCATAAAATTTAAATAACAAATAGCTTGCTAAATAAAAATTTTAACAACTAATTAGGGAAATTTAAATTTTACATAGCCAAAGCTTAACAACAAAACAAAATTACGAGCCCAAGATACAATATTACAACAACTTTATAACATTCGTAATTACTAATACAAAAGATAATAAAATTTTATTTTGCTAAATTCTTGATTTCAAGTTAGCCACGGTTCTATATTAGCAGCGGCCCCAATTTTGGCTTCAATCCCTTTCTTGTCATAATCTGGCATAAAATGCCAGGGCAACAAAATATATGCCATGAGTTTTACAACACAGTAAGAAAATATAGCTAACCTACCATTCTTTTTAAGAGAAAGTAATCAGATAATAATCATGACAATTAAGAGAAAATTATGAAATTAATAGCTTGATAATATAACAACAATTTAAAATAATTTCAACAATTTTATTAGTTTAGGTGACACTCAAAATCTCACCAAAGAGATTTTTTTACCAACCGCTATGTCATGACCACGGTTAATTTGGAAATCCCCCCTTGGTCAAATATTCAAGAACTACCAAGGATGCCCACACCCGAGTTATATACCCAAGCCGTGGCATCTGTGGTCCGCCTCTAAGGAACGGTTTGCCAGGTATGTAACTCCCCGTGCCACCCGCATATCCACCCTTATTCCAAAACCGAATATTGAAAATGATTCAAATAAGTCCCGTGGTCATCGTAGGGTTTCGTGACACAATTATATAAAATTATTAAAAATCGTGGCTCACCCCGAACTACCAAGTATTAACCCTCGATCGTTAACTTTATATATACCGTTAATTATTTTAATTAGTTTTTATATTAATCACAAATAATTAAAATTTTAATTACCAATAATGTTATACCAACTCATTAAAATTCCTAACATAAATATTACACATGCCACACTAATAAATCAATGTACAAAATTTAAATAAACTATTAATTTAAACCATGGTATGAAATAATAATGTAGATACAAAAGAATTAAACCATAATCACACACATGCATGGATTTTTAATTTACAAGATTAGACTAGCACAATATTAAATTTTAGTCCAAATAAATAATTTAAGAGATAATTTTGATTGCTTCTCAATCTACCGTATTTTTTAATGTATATCTCAGAATTAAAATTATAAATAAATTATTTATACAACTCTAAAATTCATATTTATATATATAACACTCAATATACATGTTATGGTCATTTTTCAGAAATCATTTGCCAAAATAAATTATAAATAATTTTGAAAAATTTCAAGAAAGTTTATGACACATGATTTATCACATTTTCTTAAATTAATTCCATACTTAAATTTATAAATCAATTCCATAATCTAAAAATTTATTATGAAACTAGACTTTTCAAATTTAATTTTTACCAAATTTGGTTTAATATAGAATTTTTAATGATTTTTCCAACATAGAGTAAAATCTGTCTTACAGTTCTAGATTTGGTTAAAAATTTATATAAATTTTTAAAAAACTCAATAATTGTTGCAAAAATTCTTGGATGAACTAGATATCATTCTAAACAACTTTGTAGAAGAAAGTATCTCCAAATTTGGAGTATAAAATTGTCTACAAATTTGTACAACTGTTTGGTAGATTTAAGGGCCAAATAAAATCTTCAATCATCTCTTTAATGGTATAAACTACACATGCAAGCCTATTTCCACAATAATACCATGAATTTAAGACTACCAATATCTTCAAATATTGAATATACAAATCACAAAATTTATATACAACTATAAATAAAATTCTATCTATAAATGTTGCTAGGAACACAATATGAAATTTTAACTTAAAAAAAATGAATGGGTTAAGAGGGTTTTCTTACTTAGTTGTAGGATTGAAATAGGGTGATGAAATGGTAGGAAAATTTAACTTCCTTGATCTCCTCCTTTTCTTCTTCTTCTACTAGTGTAGCTTGCTCACGGGAACTCTCTCACTGATCAGATAAATGGGTAAGCATGCATATACATTTATACATGAACTCCTGAGGCTCTCTCTCCCTCTCTCTTTCTCATCATTCTCTCAAGTCTAATCATATTTTCCAAATCCAAGAAGTATAATTGAGTCTTATTCCCTATAATGCCATGCAAGCAAACAAATGGCATTCTACTGCCACTGAAAATTTGATTTTGATTTTTTATTTTCATTATATACATGTATATATAATTGTGTATTTTTCTGGGTTTCTTAAAATTGATACACTAAAGTTTTTAACTAAGGTATTTGGTAAGGATAATTATCTTGTTGAACCCTTATTAAAATTATTTATAAATAACAAATATTAAACATCTACAAAATTATTATTCTTAATAATGTCTTTGTTAGTGATTGAATCAAGTTAATTTAAAACTAACTTATACACTATTATATATTTTAGATAGACTATGGGTAAAGTTAATTAATTTATTAATTAATTAATTTATTTTCTTTTTAAGAATAATTAAATACGGTTCTCACAAGTAAGTTGGTTGCCACCAACCGAGAATCATTGAAAACTAGGAGTTGATCTCAAGACTAAAGTGTTCTAAGATCGCTAATCTAGCCAAGAGGGCTTCATATTCTCTCGTTGTTAGAGGCCTTCTATCCAAGCTTTAGAGCTTGCTTCCAGATGAATCATTCTCGAGATATGAGTACCCTCGCCTCCCGAGCCTCGCTTATTGGATGATCTGTCAACGAGAGTCAAGTAGATGTCACCAATGAAGAGTTTCCATTCTTCTAAAGCACATTGTTTTCCCAGCCTGGTGTGTGGCACCAGACGAGCTAGAGTTCTCGATGTTCGACGCTTTGGAGGCAAATTTGGCGACAAAATCGCCAAGACCGGCCTTGATTGCTGCTCGGCCGACATCAGATGTTAAACTCACTAAGCTCAACCGCCCATTTCATTGCTTAGCTCAAGAAATTGGCTCGATCAAGATAGATCCGAGGAGGAATTCAGGAGGACATTGATGGTGTGATCCTCGAAGTAATGTTGTAGCTTCCTCGAGCGATAAATAGGGCGAAGCCGTTTTTCCAATGGTAGGTACCATGTCTCAAGATCTAGAGAGTCTTGTTGATGTAGTACACCTCTCGCTCCTTTTAAACTTTATGAATCAAGATTAATGCCACCGCATGATCTGAAACTGCTAGATACAGGTACAGTTCTTTTCCTAGTTCTGGAGTAGAAAGTAGAGGTGGTGTACAGAGGTATTTCTTGAGGTCATGCAACGCTTCGGTACATTCGGGACCCCATTCGAATGCAGCCATTTTCCTCAACAGCTAAAAAAAAGGCTTCATTCGATCCGAGGACTTGCTGATGAATCTATAAAGTTGTCGCTATTCCAACCAACTTCAGAATTCTTGGTCTTTGTTGGTATCTCTATTTCATTTATTGCTTTGATTTGATCCGAATTTGCTTCAATTTCTCTCAGAAGTTACCATGTACCCCAAGAACTTCCTTGTTCCTACCCCAAAAGCACATTTCGAGGCATTGAGGCGGTTGATGTTTTTCAGATGTTGAAAACTTCCCTTAGATCGCTGAGGTGGTTTGTAGGTGTGATACCCCTGTCCGTAATATGCAAATTGGTCCTTAATTTGAGTATGATTATGTGTTTAGCATGGTTTTACGGTCATTATGTGTATACATGTGATTTTGAAATTTATCTGCTCACCGAGGATTATCTGTTTGAATAATCTACATTGGAAATTAAATTGGGGGCCTTATCGGCCACAGAACCCGAAATTGATTACGCCATTGTGTTTGGCATAAATTTTAGAGCCTACGGTGAAATTTAATTAAAAATTGATTCTGGCCAATTTAAACTGATTAAATGGATGAATTAAGGGCCCAAATATTTTATATTAAAATATTTTATTAGTGGGCCTTGTTGTGCTATAGCACTATACTCTCCTTGACTCATTTTTGAGTTCAAAAATCTGAGGATACAAGAGGGATAGAGTGAGAGCCGGCTGTTAGAGAGAGAGGGGGAGAGAATTGTGCTATTTTGACTCAAGCATGGAGAATTTGAAGTCCATCTCTAAATTGGACCATAGATTGAAGGGATTAAGCTTCTAGGTAAGTGAACTCGTGGATTTTTGTTGTAAATGTGTAAATTCAAGTGTGTTTGATGATTAAGAACATGAGTTAGCTTGATATTAAGGAAATTGAGTTGTTTGTGTTCGATTCATGTTCAATGATGGCGTATGTATATAATTGTTGTAGAATTGCATAATCTAGCATGTATTGAGTTGAACATGGAAGTAAAGGTGTTAAATCTTACATGCAAGCATGCTTTTGTTGTATTCCATGAGAATGAACACCATTTGTTTTGTTTGGGTTGGAAATGAGGTAAAAAATTAGCATGCATGTTTGAATAATTAAGAGATGAGCTTGAATGCATGATTTTACCATATTAGAATAAGTTTTGGAGCATGCATGTGAATTATTTGTAAATTGAGCCTCATTGAGTGGTAATTGGGGGTCTATACCATGTTAGGACAATTATATTTGAGATTGAGCCATTGCATGCAAGAATTGTAGCTGGAAAATTGTTTTGGAGCTCAAGAACACAATCTGGGAAACCCAGAATTTTGATGTCCGCCGAAAGGGAATGTCCGCCGAGCGAGACTTTGAACTCCCAGTATTTTGTTCTTGCAGGCATGGTGTCCGCTCGAGCGGGGAAGTTCACGCTCGAGCGTGGATCATGGAGGATGAACTTCCGCCGAAGGCCCTAGTTCACGCTCGTGCGTAAAAATGATGCATCCAGTACTTTTTGCAGACATAGCTTCCGCTCGACCGGGGAAGGGTACGCTCGTGCGTATAGCTATGTTGAGAGGCCTTCCTTTCGGGCGCTACCTTGGACGCTCGAGCGTAAATTTTACCTATCCAAAGATTTTTTGTTTTAGGGTCCGCCGAAGGGACCCTATTTTTTGAAATTGTGTTTATGCGTTCTGTGTTTCGTTTTTCGTTCTCTTTCACTTGTAAGCACTCTTAGGTATATGTTAAGCATGGTAAATGAGCTAATGAGACTAAAATAAAGGCTAAAGAGGATTATGTGAACTAAGGAACGGATGGAATTATTAATGACCCTTTTGTGTTCATGAAATATGTAGGTCAAGCTGCATGCTTAATCCACAAACCGATCACTGTGAGTAATACCGATATTCGAATGTTTGTGAATGTCCAATTGTTTATTTCCTTATAATCTTTATGAGTTGCTATTCGGGATTGTGGATGAAAGTCTGATATAAATAAACATAAATGGAGCAAAGGTCGTTTTGATGGAATTGAATGGACCAAAGGTCGTTTTGATAGAAATGCACGGACCGAAGGTCGTTTTGATATATATGAATGGACCAAAGGTCGCTTTTGACATGAATGAGTCAAGGCCGCTGACATAAATAAGTGGGCCAAGGCCGCATTGACATAAATAAGGGGCCAAGGTCGCTTTTGACATAAATAAGGGCCAAAGGCCGCCGACATAAATAAGGGCCAAAGGCCGCTTTTGATATAAATGACCCGTCAAGGCCGCTTTTGACATAAAATGAGTAGGCCAAAGGCCATTTTTGTCATGAATGGAAATCTAGATGGGCCAAAGGTCGTAATGTTTTGAACTATAGTCACTTGATTTGAATTTCATATAGATATATATATATATATATCTCATAAATAGAATTGTAAACCGGCCCAAGGCCGCTTGGAATATGTTGTTCTACATTGTTATGTATATTCTCAGATTTGATATTATTCATCGGGTTATCGCCACGCCATTCATGTGTTTGTAGGTGAGCCAAGAGAAGTACAAACCCAACCCCAAAGAAAGTCCGCCAGAACAACATGAGTTTTGGAGAGTCACCTTGTGTCTGTGCATGAGACCATCCTTGCCTTTTATATGTAATCGATGTTTTGTCTTGTTGGTAAGGGCCTTGTGAATGTCTCATGACATAGTTTGTTATAAGTTGACTCGCTTTTGGATGATCCTCGTCAGAATGAATTTTGTGAGACAATACTTTTGACGCGGGTTATTAACGATCTAAGTATGGGTTGTTTGATATGCATATAAGCACGGCTCAGGACAAAGTTTTAAATTTTTATTTATGCTTGGCCCTTTACTCGATGAATTGTGTCTGCTTTTGGTTTGACGCCGAGGTAGTCACAGGATTATCGGCTATGTCCTTAACCCATAGGGCGGTTCGGTCATGACAGCGTGGTATCAGAGCACGAGTTAACCACTCACACACTTGCCCAAAAAGAGCAATATGCGTCTAGATGAGATCTATGATGCATTCATGTGATAAATATGAATTTGGAACCACTGATTATCTGCCCAAACGTTTGATATGAACAATTATATGTTATAAATTGTGAAATACGTGCATTGCAAATTATCTAAATGTATGTGCTTCTTGGTATATGCACACTTGTGTACCTTTTGTACAACATATGGATTTGGAGGCATTGATAACGTGCTTAACTCTTTTGATATGAACCTTGGAAGCATCAAGAATATGCTTAAGTGTTTTGATTTGTGTAATTGTGTGCTATGGGTTGTGAACTACTTGCATTACAATTAAGTGAAAGCGTGTGTTTCTTAATATGAGCATACTTTTGTACCTTTTGTATAAAGTATAATGCAAGTTTAATCAGATGGTGAGAACCAGAGGTGATGAGATAGAGGAGTCCTCTACTGCCAGAATAGACAGAATGGAAAGATTGATCCAAGAAATGGCGTGCTTTGAGACAAAGAATACGAGTGGCAACAAAGGGCAAAGAACCACACCCGCCACCTCCACCTCGTGCACCACCCGTGCCAAATAATCGTAATGATGACCTGATTATAGCTCTCACCAAGGAATTCAAGAAAATGAAACCACCGTAGCTTCATGGGGATTAGATCCGCTGAAGGTCAAGCGTGGGTCCTCGACATTGAGAAATTATTTGAAGTGTTTCCCTGTTCAGAGACTCAGAAGGTGCTTCTAGCCATTTTTATGCTAGAAGACGAAGCGAGGAGATGGTGGATGTTGATGCGAGAAAACCACAAAGATGTTGACCGGCAAATTTTTGGAGATCTTTTATGACAAGTACTTCCCGTAATGTGTTCGATAGGAAAGTAGCCGAGTTCATGGAACTCAAGCAAGACAAAGATGACAAAGGTGAGTATGAGGCCAAATTCACCGAATTGGCTAAGTTTGCACCACACGTGATTGACACCCATTATAAGAAGGCAAGACACTTTGAAAGTGGGCTGCAGCGACATCCTAGAGAGGGTGAATGTACTAAAGTTGGAAACCTATATTGGGGTGCTTGACAGTACATCATATCAGAGGCTAATATAGCTAGACAAGCTAAGCCAAGAATAGGATGGAAAGGTAATAAAAGGCAAGGCTTTTTCAAAGAAGAAATTCTCAAAAAGCAAAACACTGCTCCACATCTACTTCAAGTTCTTCCCGAGACACAGCCCCATGTGCAATATTTGTAGCAAAAGGCACCGTGGAGTCTCTGCCATCAGACATCAGAGCCTGCTTCAAATGGGAAACAAGGGCACATAGCCCGAGAATGTAATCAAAATAAGTGGGAACTGGCAATGGTTCAACTGCATCGCCCAAAGCCGTGAATACTTTGAGATCCGCTACTACCGGGGAGACAAAGGAGACAAGGGAGAGTTTTTGCACTTGTTCCGGGCGATACACGGAATGCCAATACCGTTGTCTCAGGTACTATTTCAATATGTAATCAGGATGCCTTTGGATTAATTGATTCTGGATCAACACACTCATTTGTGACATATACATTTGCATCTAGATTGAAAAGACCCCTAGAATTATTGCCATATTTGTTGTGTGTGTCTGCTCCATCTGGGAATCAGATATGTGACTATATATATAGGTTTTGACATACATATTGAGGATGCTATTTTATACGTAGATTTTTTGCCCTTGAACTTTAGACATTTTGATGTAATTCTGGGCATGGATTGGTTGACCAAGTATTGTGCCACCATAGATTGTGTGACAAAAAGGGTTGTATTTAAACCACCAGAACAAAAAGAAATTATGTTTGTGGTAATGGGTAGTGCCTCCACCTTATTTGATATCTCAACTAAAGCATGTAAATTGATCAGAAGGTGTCGTGGTTATCTCGTGCTATGTGTTGATCGAACAATTTGTGAATGTTGAATTGAATGATATTCCTATTGTTAGAGAATTCCTGATGTGTTTCCAAATGAATTACAGGGAATTGGTAGACAGGAGATAGAGTTTACTATTGAGATCGTAAGTGCACCCAAATTTATTTCTAAGGCTCCTAGAGAATGGCTATCATTAAATGAAGGAACTGAAAGAACAGTTGCAAGCCCTACTTGATAAGGGGTTTATCCGACCTAACACTCCGCCTTGGAGTGCACCAGTGCTATTTGTGAAAAAGAAGGATGGTACCTTGCATCTGTGCATCGATTATCAGGAATTGAATAAGGTAACAGTAAAGAACAAATACCCCCTACCCCGTATTGATGATTTATTTGACCAAGTAGGATCATGTGTTTTCTAAGATTGATTTGAGATCCGGATATCATCAGCTGAAGGTTAAGGCAGAGGATGTTGAGAAAACAGCATTCAGAATGAGGTATGGTCATTTTGAGTTTCTTGTTATGCCATTTGGAGTGACTAATGCTCCAGCAGCATTTATGGACCTAATGAATAGAATTTTTAAAACCTACCTTGACGAGTTTGTTGTGGTCTTCATCGATGATATTTTGATATACTCTAAAAATAGACTTGAACATGAACACCACTTGAGGACTGTTTTACAAATACTTCGGGAAAGAAAATTATTTGCTAAACTAAAGAAATGTAAGTTTTGGTTGGATGAGGTTATTTTCTTAGAGCATGTGATCAACAAGGAAGGAATTTCAGTAGACCCGCAAAAAATAGAGGCAATTGTGAATTGGCCTACACCAACTAATGTGACAGAAGTCCGTAGCTTCATGGGCTTAGCTGGGTACTACAGGAGGTTTGTGAAGGATTTTTTCTAAACTAGTCAGGCTCTTACCCAATTGACACGTAAAGGGCAACCATTTGAGTGGAATAGTGAAAGAAAATCACTTTTCATGAATTGAAGACTAGATTGACTATCGCACCGATTTTAACATTACCTTCAGTACCGAAAAATTTTGTAATTTTAGTGATGCGCCTTATAAGGGTTTGGGTTGTGTTTTAATGCAAAACGAAAGGTTATTGCCACGCCTTCTTGACAGCTTGAGGCCACATGAGAAGAATTATCCAACACATGACCTAGAATTGGCCGCAGCTTGTCTTCGCTTTGAAAATCAAGGCATTATTTGTATGGGCAAAGTGTGAGGTCTACACTGATCATAAGAGCCCAAATACTTTTTCACGAGAAAGAGTTGAATATGTGTCGAGAAGATGGCTAGAACTAAAAAGATCACGACCTAGAGATTCGCAGATCACCCCTGAAGGCTAATAAAGGGCCGATGCTTTGAGCGTAAAATCAACAGGAGTATGGCTTGTTTGCTTACTAATGTAATGAGATTTTACAAGACTTTGAGAAGTCCGAAATTGAAGTGGTGGTATGTGAACATGGCGGATTGATAGCCGCTATTACAACCGTAGCCGCAATCATTGATGAAATTAAGCAGAAATGTAAAAGAGGACGAAGTTCTCAAGAAGGTGAATGACGATTCGATGTAAGCCCAAAAGCGTAATTCAAGATGAGAATGAAATGTTGAAATTCGAACCAATATGTGTCCTCGATATCCCTAACTAAAGAAGAGGGTCTTAGACGAAGCCCACATCCAGATTTGCTATGCATCCGCAACAATAAAATGTATCGATTTGAAACAAACCTATTGGTGGCCTAAGATGAAGAAAGAGATTGCGTATCATGTGTCGGCGCCTTCAAGGTCGCCAGTTAAGGCCAACATCAAACAAGGCGGTCTTCAACCTCCCTATTCCCGAATGGAAGTGGAACATGTGACTATGGATTTCGTTGTTGGCCTACCCTGACTTCTCGAGGTATGGATTCCGCTTGGGTCAGAAGTTGACAGACTAACTAAATCCGCACATTTTCTCGCCTCACAAAACTACCTTTACCGCTTATAGATTGGCTACTATTTACGCTGATGAGATTGTCCATTTACACGTAGTTCCTAAGATCCATTGTGGTCGGATAGAGATCCCAAATTTGTATCTAGATTGTGGAAGAGTTTGTAGAAGCTATGGGAACTTAACTAAGGTTCAAGATCGATTCCACCCACGCATGTATGGGCAATGTAATCTAACGATACAAACTTTAAGATATGCTTCAGATGCACTACAAAAATTTACACATTTTATGCATCACTTTTGTCGATTTAAAAATTTTAGTCGCAAAAATGACATTTGCCACCAAATATTAATTAGTCATTTAATGATCATTATTTTTGCCACCAAATATTATTGGTCGCAGTTGTTATATTTTGGCCACCAAAAAATGAGTTGGTCGCAGAAGTGGTATGTTTTTGCCGACCAACCACAAATTTGGTCACAGGTCACATATTTTTTGGCATCAAAAATTTGGTCGCTAAAACTTATTTTCAAAGAACTAAATAAATTTAGTCGCCAAATTTGTACTTTTAGCGATTAATATTTAGTCGCTGATTGAGATTTGGCGACTAAAATTTTTGGTAGGCGAAGGTACTTTTTTATGCATTAATATGATATTTTGGTCGCTAAACGCTTGGAAGGAAATTTGATTTTATAGAGGCGAATTGAATTTTTTGTGACAAAAAATTTGGTCGCCATTTTTAAACGACGCTGCTTTTGTACCAGAAAATAGAAAAAAGAAAAGAAAAAAAAAGCAAATTTCTAATCTCCATTGTCTATCTCGCTCAGGTTCTCTCCGCCTCTTTCCTTCTCTCTGTTGGTGCCTCAATCGGTGCCCACTCTATAGCTCACCGAAGTCCTCACCACCGCTGCTCACATCCGTCAGACATCGCCACCGCGAAATCGCCATTGCCCTCGTTTTCTCTCACACGTAGGGAGCGATTGCCGGGTATTCGCCGTGGTCTCTCTCTCTCTTCTCTACACCAAACGACTCAAAAACCTTGTCTTGGGTTGCCTTATTTATTGCCAAGCCTTCTTCTATTCATTAATTACTCCTTTACGTTGATACATCGTATCTCGAGAAAGCTTGAAGAGCCCGAGATTTGGGGCAATCTGTGGGCTTTTGAATCCCTCTCCTGTTTCAAGAATTCTTTTAAGGCATTGATTGGTTTCTTGGTAACTTCTTTCTCCCAGTGATCGATCCCTTGTGCGACGTGACATTGTCTCTGTAAGTATCTCTTCTGTTTTTCTCCTCTTCAATTCACTCTAATTTAGGTGTTTTTTATATTTTATTTTATTTTATTTTAATTTGCTTGCTTAATTTCGCTTGGCCATAACTTCGCTTCGCTTGTACTATAGAGCCATTTGTTTAGTAATTAGGTTTAGTTTTGACTATTTCTTTTGATTTTACTGCTTCATGCTTTATTTATTTTTTTATTTTTTTTATTTTTTAAAGTATCAACGGCTTCAAGTATTGTTTTGTTTTGACTAGTCGCTTAATAAGACTTTGATTTCTTATTGTCATCGCTAAAACATGGAAATTTTCTTTATTTATCTCGAGTCGGGAGATATAAAATCTATTTTGTTGAGCACATAAAACAACTGCTTTTGTTTTGTTGAAAAGTCTAGGTTCTTGTGATTTTTTGGCCTTAAGAATATGTATTTGTGTTGATGCATGTGACTTTGTTTGCATATATTTGATTTTTTAGGGTCGGATTTAGCTTGGTGATAAAATCATTCATTTTGATCTATGTGATCCTCAAGTGAAACGAGCCCTTTATATCGTATGAAGATTATTGATCCACTATTAT